>PVJA010028819.1:0-16230 GCA_004027025.1 Myocastor coypus | reverse complement strand
ATGTTTAATTGTTTGATCAATCTTTTATACCTATATGTATTAATCTAAACTGATCTGATGATGAAAATATGTAATATAACCATTGTTAAATTTAAACAATAAACATATTAAATTTAAAAAAATAAAACTACAGGCTGGAGATCTTTAACTTTAGAAGTGCCATGAAAGATTAGAGACCACTGCATTTACTTGCTACAATTCTAAAGTGGAATCACAATCATCACTGCTTGCACACACATAGTGCAAGCTGACCCTGCTATATGCTTAATGACCATCTGAATATTATATTACTGCGCATTTTCCATTAATTTTGATGCTGAAAAGATCTGAAACAGTTTACAGTCCCTGTTAAAAAAATGTTATATTATAAAAATGTATTTCTCTACAAAAATGACATGCTAATAGTTCTAGAGAATATTTTATGGGACTTCATTGTGTTTAAAAGCTCAGATGCCTCAACTTAGCAACGTCATTGCTTAATATAGTTGTTAGTTATTGTCCTTTAAGTCAAATAAATTATGGTGAATAAAAGTGGTAGGAATTAAGAATGACAGATTCAATGTAGCATAGTTAGCAATCAGTTTTGTGAGTTTTTGTCATGGGTGATTATTTACAATAAGGTGGAAATGAAACTATTGATATTATGTCTACTGAAGAAATAAATAAGCAGATCAAATTTCACATAGTTATGGTGCATACATCTGTGAATATTGATATTAAAATAGAACACAGTATACAATAGATTTGTTTTAGCACATGTGAGAAAAAAGGCTGACTTTCATGAAATGTCTGTTTAAAATTATGTCAGGCTAGCATACATTGCAGATAAATGCAAGTAGCTACTGTCATTAAGATGTTCTTGTTTTACATGTTATGTGGTTAAACAAATATATACAGCCTTGCCATAAAAAATATGACGTTTAGACTATTTAGCATGTGAACTGATACAATTGATTAAATACTAGAAAGCAGTAAATTAAATTCTCAAAACTATATCTTCATCTAAATAATAGAGAATAATAGTATAATAAACAGAGAAACTGTACACAGAAAAGATGAAATTTACAGTTGAGAAAATATTAAATTTGTTGTTAAATTATTTATTGAATGAATTTATGGAAAGGAAAATAATCAAAACTGTAAGTTAAATGTTTTGAAATATCAAGTGGATTTCATTTTAATGAGAATAACATTTACTACATATTTAAAATCTACACACATTTTTTAAAATTTTAACTGAATTTTTTTCTTTAACTTGAAACATTTTTTTTTTTGTCTTTTTGAGACAGGGTCTCACTATGCAGTTCAGGCTGGCCTTGAGCTCACTTTTGTAGCCCAGCCTGGTCTCGAACTCACACCGATCCTCCTGCCTCAGCCTCCCGAGTGCTGGGATTACAGGCGTGCGCCACCATGCCCGGCCATCTTGAAACATTTTGAAACAAGAAAAATATCTACTTAGATTTTATTTTGTTTATTTATTTTTAATATTTTTTTGGTAGAGGGTCTCACTACACTGTTCAGACTGCTGGTGATCCTCCTGTTTTCAGCCTCCCCAGTGCTGGCATTACAGATGAGCAACACCACACCTGGACTCTGGCTGACTCAGCCCTCCTGGGCATGGGGCTGGCACTGCATGAGGTGCCAGCAGTCAGACCACAGTCCCAGCACTTGCCTAAGCAGGCGCTTTAGTCCACTGAGCTGTCTATGACCTATTTTAAATCGTATTTCTCAGCGAAAATTGTGACTCTTGGTGAACTAACATCTTCCAGGATTATAATCATTATTTTATAATAATTTACATTGGTAAATAAAAACTCTTTCTTTAACAATTTCCTTCCCATTCTTAACATGTTTTATCCTTTTTATATTAAGTATTGTTCTTATTGCAAGGAAATGTAGTTTTATGTAGTTGTACGTTATCCATATTTGCCATGAAAAATTAATAATCAAATATTTCACTTTAGTTTTATTTGAAATAAATTGTTTAGACACATAAACAGCAACATAATGCAATTTTTTGCAACTAGATTATATCATTTCATACATAAGTATGTTTGACTATTTTAAAGAATTATGCTGCTAAAATAACATTTTTTGCCGGGGGTGGTGGCGCACGCCTGTAATCCCAGCACTCGGGAGGCTGAGGCAGGAGAATTGGTGCGAGTTCGAGACCAGCCGGTGCTACAAAAGTGAGCTCAAGGCCAGCCTGAACTGCACAGCGAGACCCTGTCTCAAAAAAGACAAAATAAAATACATAAATAAAATAAAAATTAAAAAAAAAATAAAATAAAATAACATTTTTTAAAAGGTACATTAAAACCCACAAGTACTAAAGCAGGGAATATGATTCAAGAATATTATCTTTTTCCTGTACATGATGCCCAGAACCAAAAGGAAAGAGAAGAAAAAATTCTAAAAGTGTGTAGAGATCATAGACACTACATCGAAAGCTTGCACCACCAAAAACAGCAATTTAATGAACTGTACCTTATCAAAATTGGAATAGTTTTAAATGACTAGAAGTTTTAAAAAGAACCTATGTCAGTGGAGGAAACATTTATTTGCAAACTGTATAGTTAACATTCCATTATGGAGACTACAATAGGAAAAAAAAAAAGCAAGTGGGGGGAAGGAAATTCAATAAGAAAATAGGAAAAATGTCATAGGCAGTATTTCAATGAAGAGAACGTAGAGACTATAAGCATATACAAAGTGTGCTAATAAAATATAATTAGAGCTAATAAGAAAATTAAAATGAGATACTAGCCACATCTTTCAGAAAAGCTAAAATATAGTGGCAATAACAAAGGTTAGCAAGAACAGAGAAACTTATTAATCACAACAACCACTTTCAAAGCTGTGTTAAACTAAGCATGTAAGACAGCATTATTGGCATTGCCAACAGTAGAGAAATATATGTTCATGTTCGCCCAAGTCTGTATACAGAGGATCATAGAAGCTACATTTTTAATAACTAAAAGCTGAAGTCACAGTGCTTTGGCAGATAAACGCTTGAAAAAGTAAAAACTGGTAGAGTTAGCACACACAAATGGTAAACTCAGCAACTTAGATACACCTGCAGGGAATTATGCCAAATGACAGCCCCCAAGGGAATCGTAAATGTAATGTCTCCACTTTTTTTTAAACTTTCTGAAAATGAAGGCAGTTATAAAACTGGAGAATAGATTATTGTTTGCTATGGGTCCAAGATGGAGGATGTACAAGGGAAGAAGAATGTAAAGATGACTCCAGCAGGACAATGTCAAGGACTCCTCCAATGGTCCTGATAGACATTTTGTCTAAATATCTGCTTCTCGGTGGTAACAACTCACTGAGTTAAAAACAGTGAGCTGTTACCAACAGTAAAAGACACATAGATCTCTATATTAGCTTTCGTATATTAGCTATAATTGCCTGTGAATTTCCCAGTATATTAAAATTTAAATTTAATTAAACAATGATGCCTCTGTACTGGACCACATATATTTAAACTGCACTTACATTCCCTGGTTTCAAATAGAAAAGAAAATCAACTTCTTCTCTGAAAGTGTAAGCAATTGTTTTTTAGCTATTGTACATCTACAAAGTTGGTCAATACTAACCAACTTTGGTAGTTATGGCCTCAATGAAATGAAGTACGTTGGGAGTCCTCATTTGACGAAAAGTGACCCATCATTAGCTGTAACTAATAATAATAAAGAAATAAATATAACAATGTTAAAGAGGGGAAGATGCTTTCCAGGACAATGAGTTTTCTAAACAAAGACAAACAGCCATGGCTTACTACAGTTCTAAAATATAAAACCAATACATTTAACCCCATAGATGTTTTTCAATTTGGGAATTATAAACAGTGTCATTATTAGCACTTAATAGAATTAAATTTTAGTGTTATGTATTTTTACTATATTAGATTATAATACTTAAGACACTTATCAATAATAATATTTAACTTTTAATGAGATTTAGTCTCAACTAAATAGAATACCAAAGATACTGAAGACACCAAAATGAGCAAACATTCAAGAGAAAAAGAATCAACAAGTCTTTACTCTCATGTGATGCCAGTAGTTAAAGGGTTTCTGAAGGGTAGACTCCAAGGGAAATACACGTAATATTTTCAAAACTGGGCTCATTTTAAGATGCCTAGAATGTAATCTTTCTAAAAGTTCTTCAAAGAAAATACAGAGATAATGTAACGAGTTGCCCGCAACTTGAATTTTAAGGTTGCAAAGTGAGGGACAGAAAAACAAAGAATAATAAAGTTGGACATTTCATTGAACAGTAACTGAAAAATAAAGGTAGGTCTTCACTAGAAACTCAAATGTTTAAATTTCCATGAAGACAAAGGCTGCTGTTACAGTGCTTGCAAGCAAACTAGTGACATGATAGCTAAAATCACTCTGTTACTGAATGGAGACAATGTATGAAGAGGACAGGCCAGAATAGAAGACAATGGTGAGAATTGGTAGTCATGAGCTACAACCCTGCCAAAGATGCACTGATGGCTGTGGAGGAGAGGAGACCTTGGAGGGGCAGAAGGTAGAGTGAGCGACACCTGACCACTGTTTAATAGAGGATGCTTGGATGCTGGATCAAATAGTACGGCCCTTAAAACTCAAGACGCTTTTCCAAAAGAACCCTGTCTTGTCATTTGGAGTTTCTGTTTTAACACAACATTCAGCTTTCTTTCTCTTTCTCTTTCTCTTTCTCTTTCTCTTTCTCTTTCTCTTTCTCTTTCTCTTTCTCTTTCTCTTTCTCTTTCTCTTCCTTTCTCTTTCTCTCTCTCTTTCTTTCTTTCTCTTTCTTCTTTCTTTTCTTCTTCTTCTTCTTCTTCTTCTTCTTCTTCTTCTTCTTCTTCTTCTTCTTCTTCTTCTTCTTCTTCTTCTTCTTCTTCTTCTTCTTCTTCTTTTTTTCTTTCTTTGTGGTACAGGGTCTCACTATAAAGCTTGGATTCTTCGTGATCTTCCTGTATTGAGCGTCCCCACTGGCTGGGATTACACCACCACACCCGGTCTTGTTGGCCAGCTTAGAGTGCCCGGGGGAGGGGTGGTGACGAGCATCGTATTTGATGCTGGGCTTCAAACCCTGGTCCCTGTACCTCCCTAAACAGACCTCACTTTCATTCTTCCTTTCTCCTCTCCTTCTCCTTCTCTATCTCCTCCTCATCCTCATTCTCCTCTTCCTCTCCTTCTTATCCTTCTCTTTCTCTTTCTTCTCATTCTTTTTCATCACCTGTCCCACACTATTTTTTTATGATTATAGTTTTGCAGTGCTACTTGAAATCTGGGATTGTGGTATCTCCTCCCTTGCTCTCACAGCCCAGGACTGTCTTTATAATTCTACAGCTCTTCTATTCTTTGTTGAAGTGTTCCAGTAATCAATTTGGGTTTTTTTGTTTGTTTGTGTGTTTGTTTGTTTTGCAGTACTAGGGATTGAACTCAGGATTCTGCACTTGCCAGGCACACGCTTATTCTACTGAGCTATCTCACTGGCGCCAAGCACTCAAATTGGAATGGCCTTTGTTTCCCATTTTCAATTTTCACTGAAGTCTACTTAGTCTACTTAGTCTACTTAGGTAACTCTTCTTGCTTTTCTCAAGTTTTCATTGTATTTCATCATTTATTTTCTGATTTGTGCGATTCATTTTGAATTAAATTTGTTTCTTTTGTACTGCCTATCTTAGGATGTTTTCTCATTCCTTCCTTTTTAATGTATAAATTTCTTTCTCAGTTAAATGTATTTCTTCTACATTATATAGCATTATCTTTCTGTTTATTTTTTCTTATTCCAGTTGACCAAGCAACTTCTTTTATTTCAAAATTGAGAGCACTAATATTGAGGGTTATTACTTATTCCTAACATTGTACTATGTTCTTACATTTTTTTTCTGCTGAGCCACTCATCCAGCCAGAAATATCAATTCTATTTTAATTATTGTTATTTTAATATTTATTGTCTCTTTTGAGGATAAGCTGGGATTTTTCTAAATGCTTTAGACAACTGAGCCATCCCGCTGGGCCTGATGCCAGATATATTTAGACTTGAAGAAGCTTAGAAATATCCTAAGTGTAATAATTTGGTAACTAAATTTTTAAATGTGACTTTTAGTTCCAATTATTTATTTCTACTTTATAGATTTTGTCCACACACAGGAAAAATGTAGTAAAGTGTAGGAGAACTCAGAGAAAACAAAACACATTTGGCTTTTTCATAAACAAATGCTAATTATCACACTCAATATGTATTCTACATAAATGCCATGTAATTATGGTATTCAATATGTATTCTCAGTTATATCCTACAATATAATTAAAGTATGTTCTACATGTTCTGAACAAATGCTTCACACAATTGTATAAGTTATTTGCAAATTATCAATCTTTATAGTGGAATAATATTTCAACTATTCAACCTGAAATACTTAAAACATTATTTTTATTAGATTTATTCATAACACTGTTAAGCCCAGCCTTTTGTTATTTATTAAAATGTTAAGAACACTGTAGAACTCCAAAAGTGGAAAATTACAAGTGATTTAAATGTGCTTTTGTCCATTTAAACAACTAGAGTTGATGAAGCATATGAAACTGTCTCAGATTTCTAAAAACAATATAATCTCTCCAATTAGTAATTTAACTTATTAAAATAATCTAGAAATCATTTTCCTTACCTAGCTGAAGGCCACAATTATAAAAATAATTTTCCCTGTATTTCTGTTAGAAAAAGCTGTCTTATATCAAAAGAAATTAGGACTATTTTCAAGTAAAATATTATAAGAAAAATGGTGTGTGATAAATAATGTGTGATATATGATATATGACATGTGCCAAGACTAATGAATGTAGATAATTAAACAAAATCCAAAATTAAGAGAAGCTATTTCAGGGTCAGTTCCCCAGTTAAACAAATGGGGAGAGTGGGAAGCTCTCAAAATATTGTTGAGTACAATCATTTTTCACCAACTATTGAAAATATTATCTTCTAAAATATCTTTCTTTCCTTTGCTGTAGATTTCCATTGACATTTTAATGATCATTTACTTTGTCTGTGCCCTTGTGTGTATGTGTTTATGTGTGTGTCTGTGCAATGTAGTTTAGAGTGTGTAACGAATAACTCAAAATTATTTATTTGATTACTCTAGACAAAAGTTTAAGTTTGTGTTAGGAACCCTCTTAGAGAAATTCTATTGACCACCAAATGCTAATGCCCATTCTTTGTTGCAATATCATTTTCTTCAATGTGAATATGAAAATAGAGGTGGGACTTCTTTTTCCTTGTATTTTAGGGAAGGGTCTACAGGGTGTTCAGGGTCTCACTGCTGGATTAGACTGAAAGTCTCACTACTTACAGTCTCCCAAGAGATAAGATTACAGGCAAGCACCACCATGTCCACTCTCAATTGCCATCTCAGCACACCTTGGAAACGGGGCCAGCAAGGCAGGTCAAAGAATCGAACCTCCCTGGCCCCTGATCCTGCTTGTAAGCACTTTAATCTCCTGAACTATTTGGCCAGCCCTGGGGTTTCATTTCTGACATTAAGTTACAGTGTGTGGCTTATGTCTTAGACATTTACTTTCTTATTCTTTCTCCTTGGAAAGCTAACTACCATGGTTTTTGTCAGCATATACGAAATTCTTGTGTCAGAGTCTAGTATCTTTAGATCTCACCCACGGAGACCTCAGGCCTCGAATGGTACAATGAGGCTCGTAGTGAGTCCTCCTGCATACCACTTTGGCTGATGTAGGTGGTCCCAGCACATAAATGGACTGTACTGTTCAAAAATCTGTGAGCCACATTACGTGGCTAAGCTATGACCAGATTGCTCAACCCACAGATATTTCCTCATAATGTTTGTTCTCTTAAAGTGGCCCAATTTATGTAATTGTTTTCATGCAGTGTAGAATGCAGAATAATGGTCTCCCAACTATATGATGTGTAGGAACTTCACAACATAATATTATATAGGATTGAATTTACAGATATAATGAAGGTAAAGACTGAAAGGATGAAAGCTGATTGGACTGAGACTTATATTGGATGAAAACTGTCCTTATAATAATAGAAGAAAAAAACAGAGATGATATGAAAAGATGGATGGTAGAAAGTTTACATTGAAAAAGCAAAAATTAGGGCAGGGGAGATACTTCAGTGGCATAAGCACCTGCTTGGCAAGCACACAAGATCAGGAGTTTGATCCTTGGTACCACACGCACACACACACAAACACACACACACACATACACACACACACACACACACACACACAAACACACACACACACACAAACACACACACACACACACACACACACACACACAAAAGCAAAAAGCCACAGAAATGCAATAATTTTCCCTACTTACCAAAGGCTGAGGACAGAGGTGTAAAGCTTACAATTCCTGCAGAAACTCTAATTTTGTCTTCAAGATTTTGTCATCAAATTTATAATTTTTGAAGTTATGCTGGAAAGGCAATATGACAATAAATAAATATTACATGTGTTAAAGGATTACATCCTATGGTAGATTATGAGATAGAGTCCCTGCATTTGTCATGGTTTTTACAGATGTATCATAGAAAATAAAGCAAATGAATCAGATTCAAATTAATTAAATATATTAGTCAAGAACTTGTAATACTCATAAAATCAACTTGCTTTTGTTTGTCGCTTATTAAGAATCTATTTTTATTATTAAGATAGTATCTTCTTATATCTTTAGAGCTCATTGTGGATGTAATTTATGTAATAATAAGCATAATCAGTCTCTGTCACTTTTTCTCATATATGTTTATGTACAGAATCCACAAAAGCATATATACACACATCAGGAAAAGAAAAATTTGTATAAATATTTTAATACTAAACTTATGGAAACATCATGAGAGTAATACAAATTATCTTTGTCCTTTTTTATTATAACAGGAGCTCATAATGCTGGCCATTAGCTTTTAGGCATTTATTAGTTAGGCAAACTGTTTCCTGGTTAACTCTGGTCATTGAAATTGCTGCACATGTATTTTTAATTTCTTCTGTAAGGACCAGAAATGCCGTGGGTTTTCTGCGATATATCACATTATCTAGGGTGCCTTGTAGGAGGATTACCCCAAGAAAAACGAGAGAGAGAGAGAGAGAGAGAGAGAGAGAGAGAGAGAAAGAGAGAGAGAGAGAGAGAGAGAGGCTGAAAGATAGACAGAAAAACAGAGACAGAAAGACAGACACAGAAACAGAGGCATCCAGTTCATGCGTTATGTGATGTATATTTATGGTTCATATGCTCTGTAATATGCTACTGTTTCTCTTTTGCGGTCTAACCAGCATATCTTCCTTTCTGTGTTATGCACTCAGTTCCAGGTATGGCAAGTGTGTGGGTGGTATCTAGCAGACCCTTACTTCGAGAATTCTGGAGATGATTACTTTTTAGGCAATACATTCACCTAGAATTTAAAAGCTAGAAGATTAGCCACGCTATAGGCAGCAATATTATATAGAAATATCATAGGCAGTCTGACAGGGCTGGAACCTCAAAGAACCCAATATGAAAGACAAGCTGCTTTGCAACTATGGGAGAGACAGGCACCTTCCTGTGGGATAGATGTCAGATTAAATAAACACATGACAAAAGATTAAATAAACATACGCAGCTGTAAACCACCCTAGGGACAGACATCAGGGAGTAATACTCGAAGTATCAGTGACCTGGAAAGAGTAAGAAAGGTTCAGTAACCCAGCCCTCTCTAGGAAGAGCTCACATTCTACATTCATCCCCACCGGCTGTGTGAGGTACTTCCCCACATGACCCCTAATCAATTTACTTGAGCAGTTCTGCTTGTAATCTTATTCGTTGACCATAGTTTTGTCCCACCTCATGCCCACCTTGTGAGTTCCCATTATTTCTCTCCTTAGACCAGCCTTGCCTCATGGATTTACTCCACACAAATCCCTTAAAAAGCTGTATTCCTTGGTACCTCACTTGGGTCTTCTTCTGTCCATCTCTCACACAAAAGGTTTTTTTTCCCCCTCAATAAATAAATTCTGCTTTTAGCTTTCATTTTTCCTAAAATTCATTCCTCACCATTAGAAACCGTCATCTACTCCCAGGTGTCTTTCAGCTTGGGAGTTTCTTTCCCCTGTGTCAAGAAACCAAGATCTTTGCTTAACAGCATCCAAATATGACTCCACACGACAGCTTCTGGGAGTCTCTCATGTTGTATCACCATTGTCGAAACTCTTCAGGGGAGGTGTAAAGCTTGCAGTGATTCCTTACAGATTTCTGAGTCTGGATATTAATAGTAATCATTTACGGTATCTTGACCATGATGGCAACAACAACTGAAACACGCACTTGATCACAGCCAAAAGTCTGAGCAGTGACAGCAATCTAAAAGTAATATCATTACTACCAAATTTTGTTGTGTTATTCTTCATGTGTATTAAATTCTCTTCATCTAAAAATTTCTAGCATGTCTCTATTATACCCAAATAATTCTGTCCTGTAAAATGACGAGATAGCTTGTAAATGCAGCTCAAATCCCAGTAAGTTATAATGTAAAATATGGCGCTCCTTAGTTAATCTCATCCTAAGCTAAAGTAGTTCTGGTGTTATATCCAATTCACCTTAAAAATAGGAGAGACTGAGCAAGCATCAACTTAGTTGGAACACTCCCTGGAATGATTTACCTGTAGAGGGACATCCGGGCTGAGTCACTTCATCTGACTCTGCCCGAGCAATTCTATCCTGGACTCTTTCCCCTGCCTTATTAAAACTTCACAAACATGAAAGAGATAAGGGAAGAAGCAGGACCAATTAAAGGAAGTAGAGTCAAACCATATGCCCATATGTATCCATAAATCTCGGTGCCCCAACCATAATTTCACTTCAGTGATGGTCCGCTAAACCTCATACTTCTTCACACAGTATTCCATCATAGTTTCCACGAAAACTGGGGCAACTACATAAGCAAAAAGGGGAACAAAGAAGTGGGTTGTAGATGTTCCCAATATTTGTAAGGCAGGTGCACTTAGCAGATGTTGGCAAACAATCAGTAAAGACTGTTATTCCTATAGTACAGTCTCTCATGGACAATAATACAGCCATTGCAATATGTTATTATTAAAAATGATGAATAGAAACTAAGAAAATATTTAAAGTTAAAATAAAATAAAATATAATTTTAAGTTTTTTTTTTTTTTTTTTTTATTCCAGGTCCCATGTATAATAATTTTTAGAAGATAAGTGTTTCTAGTTTAGCCTATTTTAAGAATACTAATTATAATAATTTAATTAATGGATTTTTTTACTTGTCAATTGTATTTTTTTGCTTTTTTCACATTTTATTAAACTCAGTGGGGGCCCGGCGGGATGGCTCAGTGGTCTAAAGAGTCTGCTTGAGAAAGCTTGGGTGACTTCAGGGACCGCGGTTCGATCCCAGGCACCACATGCTCAGGGCGGGCTGAGCCAGCCATAAAAAAATGAGTGAATAAACAAACAAAGGTTCTGAAACAAGAAGAAAAATTTAAAATAAATAAATAAACTTAGTGTTGAATTTACTCTGCTAGGAAACAAAAACAGAATTGTCTTAGATTTCTCTGAGATCAAACTCTGCAGTTATGGCGTGATTGCAAACTGTTTTAGAGAGCTAATTGCATGTAGTAGGCACTATCAGAGAGTGATAAAGTCTAAAAAGAAAAAATAAACAAGAAAGTTCCTATCAATCAATAGATTTATACAGGGGAAGACTGGGACTAATCTTTTCAGGGCTTCACTGAGAGTCCAGGTAAAATGAAAATGACTCCCATGCTTGTGGCCTTGAGGACAAAGGCAGTTACAATGTTCAGGTCCCCGACCACACCCCAGTCAACTAAAGGTCACTTCTGTTCTGTTAACTTACTGTTGCTGGGAGCTGTAGGATTTCTCCCAGCAGCGGGCACTACAAGTCAAAGCATAACAGCCTGACCACCTATAAATGAGCTCCAAGGCACTCTATGAGGCTGGATTAGGTTTCTAAGAGCTTTGATACAGTGACATTGAACATGACAGTCTCAGCACTTGTGTTCTTGTCTTTCAAAAAGTCATGATTAGAACATAAGTTCTGAGACTATCATGTTCACTGTCACTGTATCAAAAGCCATGAGAAGGGGGCTGGGGAAATAGCTCAGCAGCATAAGCACCTGCCTGGGATTTGTAAGGTACTTTGTTCAAACCAAAAAAAAAAAAAAAAAAAAAAAAAAAAAAAAAAAAAAAAAAAAAAAAAAAAAAAAAAAAAAAAAAAACCCTGAGAAAGAATGTGACCCTCATTACCTAAAATAAATATGCAAATAGAAGTGACTGGCATAAGAAAGGAATGGTGGAAGGAAGAAGAATTTATATCAGAAAATGTGATAAAGGCTGGTTCATTAGGGAAAACTTTATGCAAAACAATATGTTTGGACCAAGACGGAAGAAAACAAGTTGAGTAGATCAGGTTTTGTGACAAAATCATGGTATATTTTAAGCAAGAAATAATATAATTTTCCATAAGCCCAGAAGGCTGGCTCATAGACCGTACCAGAAGTAATACTAGAGCACAACACGAGGGCAAAATACTTGAAGTGGACAGAATGTTGAGCACCGGGCTATGCAAAACAAGTTAGGCATTTCAAGGTTATCATATTTTGTGACTCGATCAAAATTAGGATTTGAAACAGCTCATCATTGGGGAAATATTTGCTTACTCTACCATGAAGCTACACTTCAAAAAGTAATGCAAAGTGGGACACTGTAAGCAGAACAATTTCTGGAAGCTGAAAGATTTAATTTGAGTGGGGACAGAGAAGTTGGGGATTTGGAAGCACATTGGAGTTTGACTGAGATTAGTGTGTTTAAATGAATGGAAACTGTTGTAAGGGACAGTGTGGAGTTTAGTGGGTACTTGTTGGATTTCTGTCAATGGTCTTCCATGGACGCTAATATCTTTCAAGAAAGAGAAATACTGAATGAACACAAAGATTCATATCAGTAGTCCAAAATGTGTACTTCAGTTTACCCCTTTGGAAGATACTTATAAGGCTTACATCTACTTGATTTCCTAACATCTCATTTTGCTGTTTCTCAGCTATGCTGAACTCATTGAATGCAATACTGGTCTTACGTTCTTTAACACATGGCTACATATTGCCTTTTCAACTTGTAGTCTTGTTGGCTGTTTTACTTGTTATAAGTGAGGAGGACAGGGAGTTGAAGAGACTTGGGGAGGGGAGAGGTAATGAGCAGGGGAAGGGGAGGGGAGGGAGGAAAGGAGGAGAAAAAGGAAAGGAGAGAGGAGTGAGATAGGGAGGGGGAGGTATGGAAACAGGGAGAGGCAGAAAGCAGGGAAGAGAGGGAAAGGAAAGGAGGACAGAGGAGGAAGAGAAAGGGAGACAGGCAGAAGCAAGCACCAGAAGCAAAGCAACATTTTTGGGATTAAGTTTGGCACATAAGAATGAGCTCAGAGCTGGGCACGGTGGCACACGCCTGCAATCCCAGCACTCGGGAGGCTGAGGCAGGAGGATCAGTGTGAATTTGAGACCAGCCTGGGCTACAAAAGTGAGCTCAAGGCCAGCCTGAACTGCATAGTGAGACCCTGTCTAAAAAAGCCAAAAAAAAAAAAGAATGAGTTCAAGGCTGTTTTCATTATTTGCTCAGTCATGTGACTGTCAGACAACCAGTACCAGTCTCCCTGGCTTTTGGAATATACTAACATGATATGTGACTAAATTTATTCAACAACTCAAGTGATACGGCAGAACGACAGACAACCTTAGGCTCTGCCAATGTTGTCTGCAGATTTAAGGCAATGGATAGCATTCAAAATGCACATGGGGGAGTGAAATGCCATAACTATTGTAAATATTTTCCCTTCCTAAACATGTCAATTCTTCTCTTTCAATTTAACTCACAAGAGAACATTTTGTCTACTACTAAAGGAAGAAAATATACAAAAATTAAAAAAAAACTATTAATACATGCCACTCACACAAACCTTAACTTTCACTGTAGTGTCTTCTGAGAAATAGTCCTGACTTTCAAAGCCTACAACATGCTTACATTTGTCAAATGTATTTTAATGGTACAGTTGTCACTACTTTGATTTGAAATGTGGAATTTAAATATTAATGATCAGAACATTATTTTTATGAAAAGTACTAAAGGTTTTTGAACTTAAACCACTAAAATAAATTGTACTTTTCTCAATGTTATTTCATGATGGACTATATTTATTTGCATTAATGGGATATTCCTGCAAGAACTTAAAGACATGTAGTGACACTATGATTACAAAACTCTTTTACAAATTCTGCTAAAAGTCATTGAGTTCTTTTTTTAAAAAACTAGAGAATAAAGGAGTGAAAAATATCAAACTTCACAAAAATCATTGGATAATTTCTTTATAGTAGATTCCTTGGCATCTTTCTTAGTATTTATGTGAGAAAAAAGGTTAAAAATTTAATCATCACCTCAATTGTTATAGTTCTGAAGTGTGGTCTTGAGATTTTTGTTTTAAAATAGAACTAAAGTAGACAAAATTTGTTTCTTTATACATAAAAATGCTTAGTAACTAATTCCACATTTGTGTGATTTGAACAAAATTTAATTTCCTTCAGATAAGTACTTTTTTTCTTAGTCTTGGCAGAAAGTAATATAAAAAAAAAAAAAGACTATGTGAACAGAATACATTGGATGAGCTAATAGCATAACTCCAATCTGTACTGTTACAAATAAAATTGTAGCTGTGGTCCTAGCTTCTTTGTTCTGTGGAATGTCAGCCTGTTCTTGAATAATGGAACAGTGGAGTTCATCAGGACTTCTTAAGAACACAAAGTGGTGTGGCCTGTTCTTTCTATGGACTTCACTTAATCAATCAAAGGCATATTTGTTTTGCATTTGAAAATGACCATATTTTAAGAGAGTTGGGTGATGAACAGCATACAGCGTAAAAGATCATAGTAATAACCAGTGTCTATATATTTGAATACTATTCAATTAGCTTCCGGAAAAATTGATTTGTTCACTTTGATGTAATCTCCATCCTGTATGATTATCAGAAGTGGAAAAAAGGAGAAACCAACTGAATTTCTCCTAAATAGCAAATAAAAGGTATCTTTAAATGTCGATCAAACAAACAAGCAAAAACATGAAACAGAAACCAAAATAAATTTGTCTAAGCAATACGCCCACATATAGTGAGCTGGTGCTTCTCACTTTAAAATAGTTCTAGTTTCTAAGGGAAGGGAGAAAAGGCCCTCAAATCTCAATTTCATTCACTTTTCTTGGCCCTGCAACTGCTGAAGAGAGGCTGGCAGCGTCATTAGCAGCCTTCTGCCAGAGACATTAATGAACTCTGAACTGGGAAGTGGGCCAATATTTGTTCCTTTGTCTGCTCACTAATTGGAGCCCTTTGATGTACTTTTGTATTTGCTGATTTATAAATAAACAAAAATATGTCCCAATATCTGTTCAATGATACAGTCAAACACACATGAAACTTTTTCCCATTAAATGAAAAGCATTAAAGTCATGTAGGTTCATCTTCAGTATTTGATCTTTTAACTCTTCTATAAAACTTTTATCTTAAAAAGTAACTTAAACCTACATTGAGAAGGTCATTTCCACCTACCTTGTCTTTTGCTGCCGTAAACAATCTCAAAATCACCTACAACAAATGCAGTGTAGACGCATCAGTTGTTCCATATGCAATAATCACTATTTATATCGAATACATTTAGGACTGCAAGTCAGTTTTTTTGACACTTTGTTGCCTATAGAACATTCATATTTTCCTTCACAAAATGTTCATTCTTACAGTAGCAGCAATAAGAAATATAAGACTTCTGCCTAAGAAGTGAAGACATTGATTGATGGTTAAGTATAAAGTTTTAAGCATCAGAGAAACCCAGTTAGGATAAACGCACAGTTTCTCCTAACTTTAAAACACAAAGAAATTATTTGATGCCAGCATTATAAATCAATTAACCCATAAAATGATGGTCATATGCCTGCATTGCAATACCATAAAGTTTAAAAACACATGCAAAAATTTAGGACGAAAACAACAGAAATACATAGAACACACAAATCTGGAAATGAGTAATATAACATATTTGGGTTCTAGAGTTTCTTAGTTCCTGCTGAGGTGTATAAGCTTGCACAATATAAGTAATCATTTTAAATAGCAATTCTCCCATATACAATGAAATATCAAATTCAGGAAATA
>PVJA010028818.1:0-27271 GCA_004027025.1 Myocastor coypus | reverse complement strand
ATGCATCACAGTGCCCCAGCTCTCCATTTGCTTCGCGCTACCCAGCATCCTCTGCTCAGAACATAGACGAGGTCCTGCCATGTCCATCTCCAAAACCCATGAAGGAGTCCTGCACCCAGCGACACGGCTGCTGCCTGGGCAACCTCTGCGTGTCAAGCCCTCGGTTCCTTCTCTCACTCTCCACTCCCCTGGCCCAGGCCTCACACCTGTGGCTGCCCCCTGCCAGGTGTGTACGGCTCCCTGGGCTGCCTCTCCTCCCTCCTGTTTCCTGCTTTGGCCCAGTCCCACTCACTCCTCAGGGTGAAGCTTCTGTGCCGAGTTTTGCAGGACAGAGTTCCCACCCCTCATGGCAGAACCAATCACATCTTTCTCAGTGTCTTCCAGACACTGGGACAATCATTGCACTGCCTGCTATACAGAGCTTTAGAAAGTGAGTTATAGCCGGGCGTGGTGCACGCCTGTAATCTCAGCACTCGGGAGGCTGGGGCAGGAGGATCTCTGTGAGTTCGAGAGCAGCCTGGGCTACAAAAGTGAGCTCAAGGCCAGCCTGAACTGCATAGTGAGACCCTGTCTCAAAAAGACAAAAAAAAAAAAAAAAAAAAAAAAAAAAAGAAAGTGAATTATATTGGCTCCTTCCACTAGATCAGAGACTAGGGTGTGTGTGTATGCATGTGCACACCTGTGTGTGTGTGTGCGTGTGTGTATGCATATTCAATGTACTAGCAGGTATCTAAAAATGTAAACAAATGTATCCTGAAATACACGGGTTAAGCCAGATCTTAGCTTTTCAGTCCGATGTAGTCTGTGTGACATCTTACAGCACTCCAGTTTGAGGGGCCGCCTGCACCCCCATCTGAGCATGCATCTGAAAGGCACAGCTCCCCACCTCCACCCCTCCTGAAGCTGCCAGGTTCACCAACAGTCGCACAACCCAGTTTCCTACTCCTTCCTTACTCTAAAGGAAGGTCTACCTGCACAGGGAGTAGGGGCGTTCCTGCTCTCAGGACAGTATTCACTGGGCAAAGCCTAAGCTTTTTGATGGTTCACCTTTACTAACAGGACTCTGGTACTTGGCAGAGTTGTAGCACTCGGCCCAGAGCCCTGACCCCGGAAACCTGCTCTTGTGCTCCAGCCCCTCACTTCTGCTCTTTCAAACATGTCATGTGGCCCTCAGGAAACTCTACAGTGCTGCAGGGACAAACTGAGCACAATGTTACACCTCTGCAGTCTTCTAGAAAAGAAGTGTATCTATATCATTTTATCTCTCTACATTTTTAAAGAATTTTATGTATTTGGTATAGGTCTCACTGTGCAACTTGGACTCGTAGTGAGCCTCCTGTCTCAGCCTCCCCAGCACTGAGATTACAGGTATGCACCAAAGCATCTGGTTTCTGTGGTTGGCTCAGCATGGAGCTGGCATGGCATGTGGTACCAGGGATTGAACCCAGGTCCTTGCACTTGCCAGGCATGCACTCAGACCACCAGGCTATCTTCCCGGACACCCTCTACCTATTTTTAGGACAGGGTCTAACTATGCAGTTCAGCTTGGCCTTCCACTCAGTATTCAGCCCAGGCTGGCCTCTGGGTCTCCACAGTCTTCCTGTCTCATCCTTCCAACCACTAGCATTACGTGCCCAGCAGAGAGGGGGAGCACTTTACACTTAGACAATACGTTTCTATTTTCAATGTCTTCTACTTCATGACAGCCACTGGGCTGACGTGGGACTCTGGGCTGGGATCCTCAGAGCCTACGCGTGTTCTCTCCTGGGTTGGACCTCACTGGAACACTGAAATACTGATGTGCACTGTGCTGTCACAAGGTTCCCGCAACCCCTCCGTGCACATGTGGACACGCCCAGCCACAGCTCACCTGCACACACATGCATGTGAAGGGTTGCCTGCACCCGTGGCCTGCCAACCCACAGCCAGGGCTGGTGGCTATCTGAGGACAGCTGCTCTTGCCCTTGGCAGCACTAGCTGCTTCAACTTGCCTTCTCCCGTGATCACCACACAAGCACGAAGGGCTGCAGTCCGCAGGGATTTCCAGGGAACCCCCACCTTTCCCTAGTAATGAGGCCACAGAGCAGACACACAATGACCACGAGTGCCTCAGAGAACAAGGCATTGGCAAATGCAGGAGCTGAAGACAGTCACCCCAGTAACAAAATCTGCAGGCACCCAGCCCACATGAACGCGGCATAGCGTCTGCACGCAGCTTACACACACTGCTCTGTGTAGCACAAATTGCTCCTACATCACTGATAATCCCTAGCAGAATCTAACTGCTATGTGAACAGTTGTTATGGTGTACAGTCTGGCAAACATGGGTACAGAGGCAGACTGCACAACTAAACTCAAGTGAAAAAGGATTCTGAATCTTGCCTGGCTGAGACTGCTCATGCTTCTGATGGAGTCAAGGGCTCCAGCCAAGGGACTGGCCACAGTCCCAAGGTGGACAGGTATATGGAGGGGAAGACCAACTCTGATCTCTGGGCCCTGTGTTCTTCTGTTTGTAGATCAGCATTCATGAGCTTGTCCAATCTGGTTGCTGGCAGAGGGTATCTTGGGATTCAGCTTGAAAAGTTCTTGACCTACAAAGCATCCCTTGTTATTCTAAACTCAAAAGCATAGGAGTGCTTTGTTTTCCAAAGTGAAAAACAGGTTGGAGGAAGAGGACTTCGTTTTGGGTGGGGGGCATTTCTACTTCTGTAGGAGCCACAACTGAGTGGGTTACCTTTGGCAAGTTGCCACTCTGGGCTCTTGTGTCCTGAGATACAAGAAAGAAAAGTTGGCTCGGACTCAGCCAAATGGCAGAGGAGCTCTCTAAAGCTCAGACAGTGGCGCTGCGCTGGCGGTTACTCCCTCATGAAACTCTGTAAAGCTGATGCAGCAGCAGTGACTGGAGGCAGAAGAAGAGAACAGAGCCAGCCTGAGAGGAAGAACGGAGCTAGAAGCCTGGAGACCACCCACGCCTCTGGTTCTACCCTATCACAGAAGGTTTGCATCCAAGACTCAACATTTTCGGAGACCCAAAGCTTCAGCTGCCTTTTCTGGGCCATTCGCACCAAGTCCACTGAGCATCCTTCAGCAGACCCTAGCATGGGCTTGAGAAAGGCTTTTCCAACATTTCCCGCTCAAGAGGAGAGTGGTTGACACCACATGACTTGTCACAAGCTTCAATCAACAGGCAAAGGTGACACAAACAAACTGCCCCATGAGGAAGAGGAAAACTTCCTGGCATGGGGCAAGAAAGCCCACAGGAGGGAGCTCATGCCTTTTCACAATTCTGTGGCCCTTTAACACACGTATGCCATAAATTTCTGTGGGATACAGTGCTTACGTGAAGATATAGTATAAAATCTGCTTTGACCACTCTGTGGCAAGGCATTTTCCAAATTCAGTGTGTGTTTCACTGGACAGGATGCCTCAGTTCCTTCAGGCAGGAGTGCTCCTTTTTCTGTTGTTTTTGCCAAACAGGCCAACAGAGGGGCTGAACTGTGCAGGAGTGCAGGATTGGACACCACGGGGCAGGGGCGGTGACTCGGGGCTTGCCAGTCACTGTGGCTTTCTGCACCATGGCCTTCCCTCCACACTGGAAGGGTTGAAGCGTCAGAGGCGGTCTGACCAGGCACAGTGCTCCTTCACAGAGCTGGTTTTCCTCAAGTGACATAAAGACAGTGGAAACTGAAACATGAGTGGAAATGAGCGAAATGAAAGGATCCAAAGAAGAATAGCAGAAAAGCAATGAAAGAATAAACAAAGATGAGAAAAGAATTTATGAAGATAGAGTATAGGTATTCCTGAACAACTGGAAGACTGCATTTGTTACGTGAAATTCGCCTCCCAGTTATGAATTCTGGGATTCTCAGAGGTCTGGCCAGCATTATCCTTTCGCTGCATTCATCTAACACAGAGCTAGTCAAGAAGCCAGACTTGCAGTGTGTGACACCTGCCATCATTTCCTTATGTCTAGGCTCCCCGGGGATGAAGAACCAAAAGGTTGCTTTGCTCCCAAGGCATTCTGTCTAGAGAGCCAACTTCCAGGACAGTGATATCTCTGGCTTCGAAACCTAGCACTCAGCAGAGGCAAGGTTCATCCGCATGGGGGAGTTGATCCATGCTTTCTCTGTAAGAGATGAGTCTGTAACAAGGGATTTATGATGTAAAAGATGCTACGAAAGAGTGACACTTAAAGAAAACAACAGTGGGAAGCACCGTGCTGCCTCTGTCACCAGTATGCTCTACTACGCAGTGGGAATTCACTTTACATTTGGATGAAATATTTTTCTCTTTCCATGGAAGCCCAGGATTTACCATGTCCATATTTAAATCTTCACTATTTTCCAGCGTAACCAGTAGGGAGAAAGTCAATCCTCAGCGCCCCGTTTTCTCCCTCCTGGGCCTGTTCCATTTTTTTTTTTTTTTTAATAAAATACCTTTTATTTATTTATTTATTTTAGAATTTTTAATTTTTTTTCTTGTTTCAGAACTTTTGTTTGTTTATTTATTTATTTTTATGGCCAGCTCAGCCTGCCCTGAGGGCAGGGCTGGCGCAGCATGTGGTACCGGGATCGAACCGCGGTCCCTGCAGCTGCCCAAGCTTTCCTAAGCAGGTGCTTTAGACCACTGAACCATCCTGCCAGGCCCCTCCATTTTTGTTTTTTAATGGGACAGAAGCAGAGAAAAAAAGAATCAACTGGGGTGAATGAATGGGGCAAGGTGGCTTCCATGCGACCCTACTTCCAAATTGCCACTTTCCTAATGGAAATACACCAATTCTGCCCTTGGGTCTTTCAGGAAGAAATGAAAAGCCTCACTGAAACTACCATTCTGGTGACATTCTGAAATAGGCCGAGCAGGACACTTCATGAATGATGTCTGAAGCAAAGCTCTTCACCTACAACTTAAATTTAAGTTCTGCTTTCAGAAAGACCTAATTCCATTCAATTAGGAAGTACTCCATTCTGAAAGTGACTGCACAGAAATTTATGGGGGTTAGATGTACAACCGTGCCAGTGTGAGTTAGCACCTCACCCGACAGGCACAGAAAGACGAGCGACAGCCTTGGAGAGTTGCTCTCTGGGAGCTCCCACAACATCTTTGGAAAGAGGGATCACTACCGCTACGAGTTACCCTGCTCTTCCAACCATTTTTTTTTTTTTTTTTTTTTCGCCTGACTTGTAAGATAGCGAAGCACCAAGGAAAGACGTCCTTGGCCTGCCAGGGAGTCAGCTGACACAGAAGTCCAGGCATCGGGGTCCCAGGGAGTCAGCTGACACAGAAGTCTAGGCATCGGGGTCCGTCTGGGCCTGTGGCACTATCATGCGCTCATGCAAGAACCCTGCAAAGGCCTGGGAGTTCCCAACACGGATACTGGAGGCCTCCCGGGTAGCCCAGCTGTTTGTTCAGTGAGCTCACAAGGTAATTCTAAATCACTTTCACCTCAGGACTTTTATTCCTGCCAGGAGAGCTGCTTTCCATGAAAACTCCCGCTGGTTTCTGACAAGTGGATTAGAACACATTAAGCCTAATCTGTAACAACTTTTGCAAATCAATATACAGTATCCGTGGCTAATAGCTGCCCACGTACCTGTAGCCAAGCACCACAGTGCGAGGTAAGAACATCTTATTCCCACAGAAATGTGCCATTTTCCCACAACCACATGAAGAAATCAAAACATGAACATTTCACAAGATTGAGACCAGATTTTACACTTTCATTGTAAGCAAACAAAATGCCTATATAATATGGCATTGATAAACAGTGACTTGTCTAAATATGAGCTTCAATTCTTGCTATAGAATTTATTTATTAGGGTCTCCCAATGTAGTCTAGGCTGGCCTTCGACTATGTAGCCCAGGCTGGCCTCAAGCTCTTGGTGATCTTCCTGCCTTAGTTTCCTGAGCGCAGGGACTACAGGCATGCACCATCTTGCTGGGCTTAACTACAGAATGTACATCAGCCAACTGAGGTAGCATTTTTTGTTCTCTTGGATGGGATGACATGAGACCTTACTGTGTATCTTTCTTTTTTTTAAAAAAAAAATTTATTTATGTATTTGGTAAGAGTCTCGTTATGCAACTCAGACTCATAGTGATGCTCCTGTCACAGCCTCCGGAGTGCTGGGATTGCAGGCATGTGCCACCACGTCTGGTTTCAGTGGCTGGCACAACATGTGGTACTGGAGATCGAACCTGGGTCCTTGTACTTGCCAGGCAGGCTCTTAGACCGCTGAGCTATCTCCCCAGCCCACTATGCATCTTTCTACAATAAAACTGTCCCTGTTGAATCATGGCCTTTTGGCTAAGTGAGATTAAATGTAGTATCTGTTCTATAATACAACTGATCTAAAGCTTTAACATATGAAGTTTGTATGCAACTTATGGATCACTGTGTTAAAATAACAAAGTTCTTTTGACACTGGTTATAATGATAAGGAAGACTTTGTTAGGGACTGTTGCAATAAAGGTCAACACTATCACAATGGCTTAAAGACACTGAAGTGAACCCTGAGTGAAAGAGTAGGTAGAGGCACTGGGGAGATCACTCCATGGCACAAGTGCCTGCCTGGCAAGTGCAAGGTCGTGAGTTCGAACCCCAATCCAGCAAAAATAAATAAATAAATAAGTAAATAAATAAGTAAGTAAGTAAGTAGGTGGAGACTTATAGTCAGCCAAAAAAGTGAAGGATAAGATGGAAACCTACCAAGAGGAGAACCAGTGGCAAAGGAATTCTTGCTGAAGGCAATGCAGAAGTCTTAGACAAAAGGTGGGGAACCTGATCAGATACCCAGAGTGTTAGGATACCAAGGTAAAAGGATTCTCACTAACCTGAGTCCTAGCAGGGTCCCTTCTGAAGGCCAACACGGAGAGGGGAAGCAGACCTTACTGAAGTTTGGTTAGGATAAGAATCATAACTGACGACCACAAAGTAAGTGCAAGTTTATAAGCTTAGCAGACAAGGCCTTCTGAGAGCCTGACATCATATGGGTGATAGATGTGTGGTTTGTAGACATGCTTCACGTTAATTCCAAACACACACCTCTAAACCCTTCAGGGTAACCATCTAGCAAAACCTCCACCTCCAATCAACGGTAACATACTCAAAGTTGTATCTTCTTCAAAGCCAGGACCATCTGGTTGACAATAACATTTTGTACTGAGCAGGAAGACAGCAGCTTGTTATGGCCTCTTGTAGAGTTTGGCTCACGGCTCTTTTACTCTGAAAGCAAAATGCTCAAAACTGCCTGTGTTCCAGGAGAGCACAGGGAGGAGAAACTCGACAGGGAAGACTCTGGGCCTTGTTCTTCTGAGCTAGCGCTGTTTTAGGTCATTACGATCTACACTTTAGAGGGCTTTGCAACATTCAAAGTGGAATTAACGCGCCATTTTCCCAATGATCATTACTAAATCAAGACACAAATCTTCCACAAATGTTTAAGAGAAATTTCCACATTTTCAGAGGGAAAAGCCTGATACATTAATAAACATCCATTAGTTGAAAAGCAAACTGACAATTAAAGAAAGTTGTACTATTATAGCTAGTCTTTAATTTCTAAAGGCTGCATCCCATCTATGTGGCCATGGCAACGGTGGACCTAGAGAGATGAGTGGAAAAAAGAATCCTTTACATTAAGGCTCTCTGATATGGATTTTTAATTTCCTTGAGGAAATGATTAACAAGAACTCTGAGGGTTTTTTTTTTTTTTTTCTTTTTTTCCCCTTGGAAATAAAGTCAATTCAGCTATGGAATGGGATTTAACTGGTGAAATAAGCCCCAGAAATATACTTTCTAGATTTTACTGTTATTTTCCTTTTCAAGAACTGGCACTCACTTGTCTGCAAACGAATGGACATGTCACATACTCTCTGTCTTCCGATCTAAAGCTGCAACCAAACCATTAAGACCTTTCCCTTATGAGGCCACAGGGCCTTTGCTATCGCTGCTGGTTACATGGAGTTGATTGGTATCTGGAAAGGGGTGAGTCAGAGGCGAGATATGCTGGATGTATAAATATGCATTGGGCTTCCAAGATTTGCTTAGAAAAGGAAGAATAAATATATACACAGTCTTATTCTGATTTCATGTTGTAACAACAGTATTTTGAAGTCACTGGGTTAAATAAAGTATCCTACCCAAATAAACTCACCTGCTTATTTAACCCCCTCCCTGGCTCAGGCTGCATTTCTGTTGGGCAGTGCTGCCCAAGATACTTCTGGAGAGGGGGCCCTCCCCAGCCATCTGAACAGAATGAGTATTTCACACTTCAGAAATAGCACACAAGCAGAACTACACAGTGACCCTACAAAGGGCTATCTGCGCAGACATGGATTCAACAGTTACATAATCTTTTTTTACCATATATAAAAGATAGTGGCCTTTATTTTTCACGACATACAGTCTGTATCCAGCAGCAATACTTACTTCAACAGTGAAAGCTGCCAACAATCGAAATTTCAGGATCATAAATCTCACAACTAAGAAATACAAGAGAACCACGTTTGCCTTTCTCTTGTATGTATGCGCCTGCCACTAATTACCAGGGATGCTATCATTAACTTCAGGTTATCTCTGAGACATAAATTATGCCACTATGTAATTTTACAACACTAAATAAAACCAAACCCTCAACTCCACACCTGGCATTGGCTGTATTTGCTGCAAAGGGTGGAGTGTGAACTCCAAGAGATTATGGCAGCCTTGGCCTGGAGTCAGACAGGCGATCCGTATTACTTTAAACTGTAATGCAAGAAAATAACTGTTGTTCATTGATCTCCTAAGTATTTTGGACTGTGATTCACGTAAACGCCTGCACATTTATTTATTAGCCAGAATGCAAGAAATAACAATAACAACTAAAAACCACTTTTTCAATAGGAGGTACCCTCTTCACAAAAAGAAAAATTTGCTGTGGAAATGAATACTTCACAACATTATATGGCAAGAGAGCATGGAGACAGGGTGGGTGACCCGCCTACCAAGAACTCCGAGACTGGGTGACACACACAAAAGACGCGGATGTGTTCAAGTACGCCAAGGACTCCTGAGTGCATGGCCTCTGACGCACGAGCTGTCATTTCTGCATTTAAATATTCCTTTCCTTCTGCGCTGCTGCCACCTGGATACACAGCCAGCAGAGACCCAGGCAGCAAGCGGGGGGTGCACAAGAGCATCTCATCTGCCCATGCTGCAGACTTCCTGGACAGACAGATGGATGGACGGCTGGGCCACAGAGGAAAGCCCTCCCCATTACACTGTGGCCACACACACCGAGGAAGGGCCACCTCTGTCCATGAGGACCACACTTCCTTGAGGGTGAAGAGTATACCCTGGTGAAACATGAACAGCACTCGAGGCAACGGTGACGAGCATGGGTTCCTCCCGTTGCCTTCTTGGGAAAAGGGAACAGATTCAAGCCGGTCTTGTCTTGAAGCGATTTGCCATACCCATTTATTCTTGTTTGGAAAATAAACCCAAAACTGAACTAAATGGCCGTAAGAGCTGGATGATTTTTCCCAAGAATTGAGATATGAAAGGTTTTTTTTC
The DNA here is from genome assembly GCA_004027025.1 of Myocastor coypus. Taxonomy (NCBI): domain Eukaryota; kingdom Metazoa; phylum Chordata; class Mammalia; order Rodentia; family Myocastoridae; genus Myocastor; species Myocastor coypus. The sequence goes on along the minus strand of PVJA010028818.1, from coordinate 17,724 downwards.
ACTAATGTTAAAATTAAGCTGTGCCGGGTATGGTGGCTCACACCTGTAATCCCAGCACTCGGGAGGCTGAGGCAGGAGGATTGGTGCGAGTTCGAAACCCAGCCTGGGCTACAAAAGTGAGCTCAAGGCCAGCCTCAACTGCATAGCGAGACCCTGTCTCCAAAAGACAAAAAAAAAAAAAAAAAAAAAAAAAAAAAAAAAAAAAAAAAAAAAAAAAAAAAAAAAAAAAAAAAAAAAAAAAAAAAAAAAAAAAAAAAAAAAAAAAAAAAAAATTAAGCTGTACTTCCAACCTTGCCAGTTCTGCCAATAGCCCACTGCTATTATGGAATATTGCTCTACGTATACAACTACTTTCAGTTAGTTCAATGAGAAGAAATATTGTACCAATAGTGTTTAGAAAAGTTATCATGTCTGCATCTTGTACTCTGAACAACTACTATGAAGACAACAACATGCATTGTATCAATGATTGTGGTTGTCCTACTACCATGTTTTGAAACTGTCTCCGTGTTATTTCTTATTAAAATAAATAAAATAAAAAATTCAGCTGTATGTGCATAGGCATGAAATCTACAACACAGCAGCTCTTTGTGCCAGTGAATCAAATAAGATCCTTCTTATCAGGTCAGGCAGGGAGTAAGAACACCCATGTTATAATAAAGAAAAGCCGTTGTTTCGAAACAACATCAGCTAATGAACTAATGACACACCCTGGAGTCCGTGCGGACACTTCACGCTGACACTTGTGAGTGACTACCATAGCGGGATCCGGGGCTTCTAAGAACGAGGTCCCAAGTTCAGCGTCTCTACTAGAGGCAAGGGCCGCAGACAGCACCTGAGGGCAAGCTGGTCCCAGAAGACAGGGCAGGTGCGCTGCCTCTAGGGCTGTGGGGGCAACCAAGGAAAAGAGAAGGAAGAAGAAAAGGCAGGGAGCTGCTGCTGGGCCGCAGGAACCTGGAAAAGGAGCGGCAGCCTCCGCGGACAAAGGAAAATGGCTGGAACTACACGCCCTGGAAGAGCGTAGGTCTTCTACATTGGCTGCACATGGCGCGCACGTGGGGGTCTTCAGGGCAGTGCTCGGGTTTTAAGGTATTAGCATATAGAACTGGCAGGAGGAAAAATTTCAAGCATTAACCACTACTTTCAAAGAACCAATAAAAATTAGTGGTACAATCTCAGTGGTAGTACCTCTTCTCTGTCCAGGGTATACGCTGACATGATTTTTCCCCCATCCCAACTATTTATTCCCTATGTTCAGTTTCTTTCCATTTTACTACATCTCTATTGAACCTTTCAGATGTTATTTACTCTTTCAGGTCTTATATGAGGGAGATAATACAATTTCACACATGTGGGTCTGTTTTATTTCACTTAGGAGTATACAGCCTCTAGTTGGATCCATTTACTTATAAAAGCCTCAAGTTTATCTTTCTTTATAGCTGAGTAATACTCCATTGTATAAAAATATCAGGGGCCAGGGAAATAACTCACTAGAATAAATGCTTGCCTGGCAAGTGCAAGGGCCTGAGTTCAATTCCTGGTACCACAAAAACAACAACAACAAAAACAATGTATTAAAATATCACATCGAGGGCTGACCAAATAGCTCAGAGAACTAAAGCATCTACTTAGGCAGATGTAGTGGCCAGGGTTCGATCCCCTGCATGCTGTGGCGGCCTTGCTCTCAGGGCTGAGGCGGTGATTGAGACTGGGCATGGTGGCACACACCTGTGATCACTGAGTCTGATTTACATAGTGAGAACTTGTAGCTCCTGTACTGAAATACAAAGAAAGAAATCTTTTTTATCCATTCCTTAACTGATCAGGAGTAGTAGGATTACTGTGTCTTCACTGTCATGTTTAATCCCAAATATGATGTTATTAAAAGCGCTGAAGGATGTCCCTAATACTGGAATGAAGTGTGCCAGCACTGATGGGGACTGCGTTGGCCTGGCGAGGCCATCCAGGAAGCTGTGGAACCCAATGAAGCAGAAATAGATGGGGAGACGTACGGCTCAGGTGAAGCCGATCTGTAACCTGAATGGACAGTCGACTGGGTCATACAGAACAGGTGTGCGGAAGACCACGCGAATGGTGAAGGGCAGGGTGTCAACAGGAGTGGAGGGAGGAGGAGCGTGTGCCCCTGAAACCTCTAGCAGCACAGGTAAAGGCGCTGTTCAAGACAGCATGGGTTGTTCACACTGCGTGCAAAAACTCTGATGGTGGACATGTGCCAATAAAGCTTCTAAGAACAAAACAAGTTTTAAGTATCATCAATGAAAACTTTGGCACTCTTGCTTTCTGCCGTAGAGGTGAGATTGCCTGGGAAGACGTAAATAATGGCACGGAACAGTATGTGCCACTCAGGCATTGTAGATCAGTATCCACCAGCATGTGACATTAAAGGATCACACAGGGTGAGCTTGAACACAACACACTGCAGCATCCGACGTGTAAAGAAGTTGTCTCTAGAAGGGATGGCTACTGAACTCCGTCCAAAGGCACCTCAACATCTTTGTTTTCTAAGCTTCTTTGGAATCCATTATATAGAAGTAACTTTCAACATGTTATTTGTTTTAACAGTAGGCCTGTGTAAATTTTATTATCTATTTTTAAGAGAATTTGATTTTGATCAAAGGCAAATCATCTAATGTAATTAATCAAGGAAAAAGCTTCAGGACTTTGAAACGTTAACTGTTTCCTCACTGCCCGGGAAGTGCTATAAAGCTCAAGTTAGCTAGGAATGACGTGTGTTTTGTTTGGAACACCGAAGCCACACTCTTGGGTATTTCTATTGCCATCCTCTCCGCTAAACGCTTTGAATGACTGACTGCATGCATTTCTGCACCTGTGCCCTCTGGTATTGCTTTTTAACCTTCCTGAAATCCACTTTCTTAAAAAAAAAGGACATTTTTTTCGGATCTTAAAAAATAAAACAGACAAACAAACCAAAGTTTCTACTAAATCTCCACTGCTGGGCCTATTTTCTGTCTGGGCCTTGACTTGAGCTCGGCTTGTCAGAGATCACACTCTAGCCACATACCCAGAGAGGTGAGCAGCATCTTCTGCTCAACTCTGAAAATTGCTCTGAGGAACGAACATAGTAAGGGACAGAAGTGTACCATGGAAAATGCCTTGAGGCTGAGAAGGGGTCAGGGTATGGATTACGAGCTGCTTTGATGCACAGGCAGGAGGTCTGTCTCCCAGCTCATGGCTTTATCATTCCCAGACAAAGCAGCAGGGAAAACAAGGAAACACACAGGGTCACCAAACAAATACTGAGGAACAGGTGTTTGCATGTTTGGTTGCTACCGCCAAGATGTTCAAAAGGCAGAAGAGGCCACAAGCAACCGGGCAGTCCCCCAACTGGCTTGTGACTTGGCCAGAAACATTGAAGTAGATGTGCTGGCTCATTGCAATGACTCAGCCACCCCTGCCCTTGCGCAGCTCTTTGTACTGTGACACAACTGGGCTGCTTGCATCTGATAGCCCCTTATCGCTCCAGTCCTCCGTTCCTTTTACAAACAGTTCTGGTTCCACACGGGGACCCCAATCTGCGGGGCAATAAGGCCAGTAATGAGCAAACTCATCTTTACTGATCATGCCGAATCTTTTAAGAAAAGTAAGTGGCTCATTCAGAGGTCAGTCTCAACACTGAGCATTTACAGAGTTGTGCTACAACTCTTTTCTCTATCATGCTGTATTCACAAAATTAAAGCTTAGGCTAGGGATGCAGCTCCGTGGTAGAGTGCTTGCCTGGCATGCAAGGCCCCAAGTTCAACCCCCAGAACTACAGAATAAATAAATTTTTTAAAAAGCTCAAATACCTGCAGCAGCAAATTATTTAATGTACATGATTAAAATACTAACTACAGACCCAAACAAAGGACCAAACTGCTAATTCAAAGAGTAACTAGAGAGCAAAGGTTAAGTCACGCCAGCTACTTTTCCAGGTTAATGTAATACATGCATGTTTACTCTGATGAGCAAATAAATTAAACCAAATGATAAAGTACACGCCAATGTGTATTTTTCCAAGCACATGTGTTATCAGGTTTTCTTGACAAACCACCCAGCTCCTGACAAATTAGTGGGTGCTATGTGAGATCAAATGAACACCTTGTTCTAAATTAAGCCTCTTCTGCAATATATCTGGATTTGGCTTCTAAATAGAACAGAAAATAGGCAACTCAGTTCTCTACTAAACTTTGTCAGGTTATGACTTAAAGAGACAGTGAGTAAGACTGACTCGCTAGCAGCTCTATTTATCCTGCTTGTGACTCTTCATCAGCTCTTATTCATTTATTTAGACCAAAGCCTTCTCTGTAATTCAGATTCTTTCTCCATCAAATGTGGGTAATTCTGGCTCATGCCTCACAAGGGATAGGGAGAGTTAAATAAGTTCATTACATCTTATCAAGTAAGATCAAACAAGCAAGGGCTGGCAAATACTCCAGTAAATTAAGCATCTGCTTAAGCAAGTGCAGGGACCAAGGTTCGATCCCTGGTACCACATACTGTGCTGGCCCCGCCCCTGGGCACATTGAGCTGGCCACTGAGTTTGGGCATAATGGCCCATGCCTGTAATTGCAGCACTGGGGAGGTTGAAAACAGGAGGATCACTAAGAGTCCAAGATGCATAGTGAGACCCTGTACCAAACACATCCAAAAAAAAAAAAAAAAAAAAAAATCAAAAAAGTATGTAAAGTACTTAGTAGTTCGGTACACAGTAAATTCTCCACAGATGCTAGCTTTCATTTCATTCAGAAATAATATTGTTGCTGAATTCCTACATGAACAATGAAATTTGCATGTTGCATGCCAAATAAGGGACATTTTCATAAAAAAATTTAAAATCAAAGTGAAAAATAGCCTGTGCTTCATGAAGAAACCATGAACTGAAGTCAACATCTCAACTTGCTTTTGCTTTATCCATATATCCACTACCCATGTTCTTGTATTTCCTGGGTCACAGAGCTAAACTATAGCTTCCTGTACAGCTAGGGGAGGCCATGGGACTGGCTCTGGCCAGTGGAATGTGGTTGAAGTGAAGTCAATGGAACATGGGAGGTGGAAATGTGAGAGGCAGAGAGGTCTATACCCAAGAACTCTTGTGCTCTGGCAGTCAATATACTCAAATCCATGGCCCTTCTTTCTTTCCTTCCCTCCCTACCTCCCTCCCTCCCTCTTTCCCTCCCTCCCTTAGGCATGAATCAAACAGCTTTGAGGAACAACAATATATGCCAACTATTACTGAATGTCTCACATGTTTTGATCGGTGATGGACCACACAAACAATAAAAGGATCGTGGATTGACAGGCTATAGCAGTACCCAAAGTGGGTACAATGGTACATGCCTATAATTCCAGCACTGAGCAGACTGAGACAGGAGGATCATGATGAATCCAAGCATAGTGAGGCCTTATACCAAATAAAGAAATGAATAAAAGATTTTTAAAGGTCCCGTTAGTCAGTGGTTCTCAACCTGTGGGTTGTGACCCTGGTGGGAGTCGAAAGACCAAAACACAGGGGTCGCCTAAAGTCATTCCAAATCATAACTGTAGCAAAATTACAGTTTTGAAGTAGCCACCAAAATTATTTTTTGGTTTGGGGTCACTGCAACATGAAGAACTGTATTGCGGGGTCACGGCATTAGAAAGGTTGAGAACCACTGCATTAAATAATATATCAATGTAAACAATTACAGGAGGGGGTGGCCTTATATAATTTTAAAAGTGGCTTTTAGTGCTTTTGTTTTTATCACATGATGGATGGTTCAACATCTGGAATAACTGGCCACTCTTTCCTTTTGGTTTACATTCACTTTATCAGAAGTCAGACACGTTATCTGTGTGTCCTTACTATAGCTTACATCTAAGTCTCACGTAACATGCTTGCTTTGACGCACATATACTAAATGTCTCATGTACGCAGACAGGATTGTGGGAATGCTGCACCTGTCCTGGACTGACCCTTCAGTGAGTTCACAGCTCAGTGTGCTGCCAGGGGGCATGGCTGGGCCGGCGTGCTCTGTCCCTGAGAGTGCTGCAGAGGCTGGCGCTCACTCTGAGCTCCTCCATTCTCTCTCTGCTCCTGGCTGTCATAAGGGGGGCAGCTTTGCCCGCTAGGCCAGTCCACCATGTTTCTGAATCAGAGCCATCTGTCCAGGTACTGAATCCCCTAAATTTTCAGTCAAATTAAACTTCCTCTCCTTCCAGTGGTAGATGTTGGGTTTTCTGTCTCAGTAACGAAAAAGAGGACTGCTGCAGTCCTTTAAAGAAAAAAGGGCACGGCTTAAGCACCTCTTCACTGACACATGTGGAGGACGGGGTTCTATCTGGGGCCCTTGGAAGAGAGCAGCAGGGCTGTGAGCTCCCAGGACGTGGGGCTTTGGTGCTGCAGTCCACAGAATCAGTGGCTTCTCAACGCCAACTGGCTGGACAACGGACCTGACATAGTATGCAGAATCACAGCTTCACCAGTGGGGTCAATGAGATTTCTTTTTGGACAGAACTTGTGGAAATGGTCAGTAGGGAGGCAGTTTGGAGAGAGCCCCATAACTCTGAGCTCTAAATATCTTGCTAGCTTAGGTGAACTTATTGATGGCCAAATTGTGTCCCTAAATCTGTATATGCATGCCGGGCGTGGTGGTGCATGCCTGTAATCCCAGCACTTGGGAGGCTGAGATAGGCGGATCGGTGCAAGTTCGAGACCAACCTGGGCTACAACAGTGAGCTCAAGGTCAGCCTGAACTGCATAACGAGACCCTGTCTCAAAAAGACAAAAAAAAAAAAAAAAAAAATCTGTATATGCACACACACACACACACGCACACGCACATGCACGCACACACACACAGTCACAACCTACTTCCACTCCCACTGTTCAAATATCCCAAGCCACAAGGGACTATCTTTCCAGCCACTTCCTTCCCCAATGGCCCAGGTTGTGCTTGGCTTGGCTTCTTCCCTGGGTATGGGGGCAGTGTTCTTGACTTCCTACTGGGGCATGCTAATGTGGGTTACTCAGGCCTGAGTGGCTATGTGTAAACAGCGTGAGGTAGTGCCAACCCTGGGGGTGAGGATAAGCAACATATTCTTGGTCTAACACAGCACTGTCAGGAAAACAGTTGCCCAGGGAGGCCAGGCATAAACAGGTCACTGAAGGGCAGCCTCTCACACACAGGAAGTCCTCCACACAGCAATTTTCCCCACTATGCCCCCTTCAAAATACACACTTGGTATTTATCCATGAGTCCATATCGATTCTGTATGGCCGAGCCTATCACTTAATGAGGTCCTATCCAACGTAACGCAATGGGCTTTCCTCACATTAATTCATCCCCCAACCATCCCACAGGTGAGGGATCATCCTCCTTGAATGTAGACACTGCACTACAGAGTCAGCAATACATAGTAATAATTCTTCGATTTATATAAAAAGGCCAGCTTGCTACTGCTGAGAATAGTCATTTTAAAGGCTAGGTTGATGTTTTCCTGGCTGAAATTAGTATTCAGTTATGACAAAATGAACTGTGATGAAAACACTGGCCTTCCTGATGAATTCTATCTTCTGTTTATTGCGAGGCTATGAAGGACCACTTATATTTGTCTTAGGTGTTTGTGTAAAGAAAACACACAGAAGCCCAGCGTGGCAGGGGCATGCCTATTACCCCAGCGCCCTGGGAGGCTGGGCAGCAGGACTGCAGGGATGAGCCCACCGCCTGGGTAACTGTGGACTCGAGAAACTCTGTCTTTAAAACGTGATTGTTTTTAAGGGCTGAGGAAGTAGTTCTGCGCAGAGGGTCTGGGTTCAATACCCAGTACTACAAACTATAAAAGGCAGGCAGGCAGGCAGGCAGGCAGGCAGGCAGGCAGGCAGGCAGGCAGGCAGGCAGGCAGGCAGGCAGCAAGCAAGCAAGGAAGGAAAGAACCCTGAAAGAACACAGGAGAACGTGATCAGCAGCTCTCCATGTAACACACCCTCGTGGCAGGGTGTTCAAAGGCTGGCTCTGGGGACACTCTTGACATGGGCGCAAGCGCTTGTGGAAGTGAACTGGGGATGGCATGCCTGGCATTCCTGTTGACTTGCTCCACAGGAACAGGCACTGTGCCCACGTACATGTTTCCTGAGCATTTGGCAATTTATTTATAACGCAGGGATCTGACGCCTTTTCCTTTCATATCTCAGAGCCTGTACTATTTGTAGAACTTTCCATTAGAGGCTGAATCCTAACTGCATAGCATATTCAACTTTTGATGATTTGAATGGGTTACTTCTAGAACGCTGACCACCAAGAATCACAAAGAACTTGTGTTGATTAAAATAAATGTTTCTGGTTAGACACCATCTGTAGTTCTTAGAAATGAATGACATCGAGTTCAAGTCCTGACTCTGTCACCCAGTATGACCTCAGGCAAATCACTAGCCTGTCCCACTAATTGATGGTAAGGAAATGACAGTGGCATATATTTAATGGAATTATAGTTAATTTTGACTAGATTATGCAAGCTGAATGGTTACCTGGTACTTGATAAGCATAACCTGATTTTCCTATTGTTTTCATTATGATAGACAAGAAGAGCTCAATTAATTAAAACTGCAGTCAAGGTCTGGGCTTCAGAGTGATGGTCACTTTTGCAATGTTTTTTCTATCTTATTCTTTTACTTCTATTTCAATTCAGCCGTGCATTATTTTAACAAGCTGACATTTTCCAATAGTAAACCTAGAGTCTAGACCAGTCAGGGCAAATCTTTCAGAGCTTCCAGTGATACAAAGAGCCCACTGAGGTTCCCAGGGCATAGATCTGCCATCACTGGCCTAGAGGCACCCAGAGCATAGGTCTGCCATCACTGGTCTAGACCAAATAGGATCTTCATGGGTTTATTTCTACACCGTTAAAGGGCTGATTATATACAGTTTGGGGCCAAAGAACTGCATTATGGAAAAAATGCCATCAGTATCCACACTGACCTGTGCTCACACTGACCAGTCATGTACTATGTAATATCTCCTTGTGCAGAGTGCTCACTAATACAGTGCCTTTTGCAAGGCAGCCCAGAGTAGGTATAGGCAGCAGCTTATCCTAAGGTACTGCAGGGTAGGGGGTGTAGCTCTATCTTGGTGGTAGAGCCTTGCCTAGGGTGTGTCAAGTCCTGGTTTAGTCCTCAACCCCGCAAGAAAGAAAAACAAAGAAAGAGAGAGAGAGAGAGAGAGAGAGAGAGAGAGAGAGAGAGAGAGAGAGAGAGAGAAAGAAAGAAGACATGCTGTGCATCTCAGAAAAAGCCTGGAAAACAATGGGATGTGCTCTACAGTTTATAATTAACATGCTTGATCCTATCTATGCTGGGGCAGGGGCTCACATGATGGATGTCACATTCCTCTTCATCCAAACAAATACGACTCCTACATCTGCTGAGGGATGTTGGGAACTGCTGTCCATCCAATTACCATTTTAAGTCATCGCACTGCGAGCTGAGAAAGGCCTCCATTGAAATAAAGGTAGTCTGTGCGAAGGAGACACTTGACACAGTGTACCAATCTGCCAAGTTATCAGCACTTGGGTAGCAAGATCCCAAGGCAGGCCTTAGGACAGCGGTGCTAAGACACGAGGAGAGATACAGCACAGTCCTGAGAATCAGTGCTGCCTTGGAGAAAGATTCTTGAACTTGAAAGCCCTTAAAAAGCCAAAGGAAATTATGAGGTATGGACTGCCCGCTATCTGCTGAGGTCATGGTTAACAGTGGAAGTAAGGCGAGCTTTGAAAAGGTGTTTTGGGGACCCCCCCCTCGACTGAAGACACCTCCTCACCTCTGCTGGACTGACACCATGCACCACTCAGGTGAGTGATCCAAAGCTGGGTGTCAGATTTTCACACACATCTATACCTAGATGAGAGGTTCTGGCTTGAACTCTGGGGCTGGGCTGCGGACTGCACCTTCCCAGCTTCCTTACCTTTACTGCAGCCGTGCTAACCTTGCCCAAACTTAACTTACAATTGCTAATTTTTGCCTAAGACTTAGCCTATAGCGTATAGTGAGAAATGTGTGTGACTCTTTTATTCATGGAATTGAAAACTACCCTCAGCATCTTTTTCTGTTTGCTTATTTTCTGCAGCACCACAGATTGAACTCCGGACCTTGTGCTTGTCAGGCAGCCCCTGAGCGATCTCCCTGGCCCTCCTCAGTGAGCATTCTAATCCTAATTTCACTGGTTGGGAAACCAGATCATAGATTATTTCCAGCAAATGAGTTCCTTCTATCACTGAGTTAAATTAACAAAGATGAGGAAGAGAGAGACAACTTTCAAGGAGCAAAAATTAGTAATTTAAAAAGATATTTTGCTTCTGAAACTTTTCATTATTTTTTTTTTCCTGAGGAAGAAACCCTTGTCCATGTAACTATGCAACTCTCCAGGGTATTTTGCAACAGTTCATAGCTGCAACCGTGCCAGCTCCGCTCAAGATCACAGCGAAACTGCCTGGAAGCCCCCTTCCCAGGACAGTGCTTTTCAGAAGAACAGCTTCTAGATCCTGGCTCTTTAAAAATATCTTCTAGTTTGAAAATCATACTAAGAAATCAGCCTTTAAGCAGTGATCTTTCCAAAACAGGACATAACTCAAAAACTAAAAATATAACAAAAATATTTAGAAGTTATTAAAAGGTTACTGCTATGGACATAAATTTTCATGCCTCAGTGGAAATTGAGATTTTCATTACTGAGCATTTCCATTACTGTGATTTGCTATCAGTTCCCAAAATAGTTACAATGAAAGACCGAAAATTTCTTAGATCATAAGGAAGTGGACTCCTTTCCACAAATAGTAACTAAAGTCAATTATTAAATTGCTGGTTAAAATAACTAAGGCTAGGAGAGGAAGAAGTAAAATAGGTTGCGTTCAGTGGTAAGCAGGTGTATAGAGCCACCAGGGTCACCTGGAAAACAAAACACAACAAGTCGCGCGTGCTGCAGGAGGGACTCTGCGGGGCAGTAAGCTTCTCCCAAAGGAAGGCCAAGGCCTCCAGGTCTCCTCTCCCAGCCCTGCTGTGGAGCTGTGGCCAACACTAGCTTTCATACTACCTAGAGTGAAGGAGGCTGAAACAAGATTTGCATGGAGGATAAGGGTATCTGTTCCACTGAAAACACTTGCCAAATTTGGAAAGAACATGGCTGTTGAGATACTGAAAAGTACATCAACTCCTGAGCTTTTTTTTTTGGAAAAGGACAACCTGGGGGTCACAGAAATGATTTTCAGCTTACCTTCTGACAATTAAAACATGGAACAGAACTGAATTTGACTGAGTGAGGATTCTGGGGCTTCGGGTGCTACCATCTACTGAGCACAGTCCTGCTCAGGCAGTGGGGTTTCCCACCTGCCTTGGAGGGGGTGCTCTGCCCACTGGTGCTGGTTCCTAGGGTCTCAGATGGACTCAGGAAACACACAGAACCACTACAAGAGTAGTGCTCTCTCTTCACATAGTAATGTTCCTGATTGATCAGATGTTTGATGTCCCCAGCAGATATATATTCATTCCACTCTGAAATCCTGGCAAAGCCCTGTATTTTGGAAGTCCTGCCAGAGAATTATGATTAAAAAGAAGAGCTGGCTTGAAGTGTGCCTATAAGATGAGCTATCTCTCTTGATGGCCTGACACCTCTGCTCCGGAAAGTGCAAGTCTTGAGGAAGGCTCATTCCCAGGGGAAGGAGGTAACTGCTTTCGGTGGGTAGCAAACTCATCAAAGCTCCCATCCACCATCCCACAGAGCTGACTGGCCTATCAGGAAAACCAGTCTTTAGAACGCTTGGAGCAAGGCAGGTCAAAACAAGATTCTTGTCTGAGTTTTCCCTGGGCTGTGTATGTGGTCCAGGGTTGATCAGAAGAAGGGCAAGGATTACACCGTGTGCTCTTTGCACAACCTCAAAGGCAAATGGCAACATCTGCCAGACACGTTCCACAGCAGGCCAGCCGGTTTCCCTTGGTGGGCTGTGTTGAGCCACAGGAATAAGCCACACTGACCTCAGAGCCCCTGGAGCTTACCATCCTAGGCAGAATAGAAAACGTCATACGTATTTGCAACCCCTTATGGGCCATTCCCTTACCCAGGTGACATAAACACTGAACAGTGCTGGGGCTCTGTTGTCCACCAGTTCTCTCTCTGTGTCTCTGTTTCTGTCTGTCTCTGTGTCTTTCCCACTCCCTGTCCCTCTCCTTCAACTACCCTGGCGTTGGCAGCATAAAGGGAATGACGAGGCCAAACAGAACCACATGGGGACTGCGGCAGTCACGCAGACATGCATTCCCTGCGCCAACGTGGGCTACAGTCAGAATAAGCTCACCTTCCACAACACCCACAGGCACATGTGAACAACAGAGGCAGAATAGAATTTTTTGTATGGAATTTCAGAGTATAGTGAAAGGAGGACTAATGAGGTGGTAAACATCAGGAGCCTCTACTGGCAGTGTGTCTGGGCAGAGAGAAAAATGCTGGGGTCTGGTAGGCAAGTTAGCAAATGTCTTTAACCTTAGTACCCTCCACTGCAAATTGCAGTAAGCTGCCCTTGTGTCTCAGGCTCCGGAGGGCATCCCTGGGGTGCCGAGCCCGGAGTCACAGTGCCTCCCTAAGTGGCCACGGCATATCACTCCCGCAAGCTCCAGCGAAGGCATGGTGCTTCAGAGAGCTGGGAGAAAAGGACTTGGCTATGCTGGAGGGAAACCCCTGCTGGAGCAGGGGCACTTCCTAGGGGACTGCCTGAGTTTAGTAAGAAACATAAAGATCTAGTTCGTAGTCTCATGCAAGCCAAGCTGCCGTTTCTGTACCCTGGCTTCCTCACTTGCAGAGAGGAGCTAACAGTTACCACAGCTGCTTCTCAGGACGCTTGGATGACTGGTAAATTAATACACGTATGGCACTCGGCACAGTTGGACCACAGGCAGAGCCGTATGACCACACTATTACTGCCATCAAAACAAGCACTACTCTAAAATGAGAGAGCCGAAGTGAGGGGAAAGCCTTTCACCTCACTAAAACTAACGAATCAAGCAAGATTCATCCTTACTTGGATACTTTATTTCCATTTTTATAGCAATGACTTTTAACAAGATTTTTAAAATTCTAGATTTCTACAGGGCTAGGTGAATCTTAAAGTGTGCCTTATATATGTTTTATTTTATTTTATTTTTTTTTTTATTCTGTAGAGACTGGAGATAAATGTGCCACCTCTGCTACATCATTAGGACAATTTGTCTCTTGGCGGAATCTGTCCCATAGGAAGAAGAAACCTTTAAAGAGCCTGACAGCCAGTGCCCGTGGCCAGCTGGGCCCCTGTTAAAATGCCTCCCAAGTTCAGCACCACTGACTTGAAAACCATTTTCACAATGGGGCCATTAATCCTTGTGACATCTCAGTGTGTTTGAGGGGAGATGGAGCGCGAATCCCGCACTCTCTCCTAATTGCTTCTGGTCCTGGCTCCCCCTGAACCTCCTGCACTGTGTTACTGTGTTACCCAGCGGTTCAAGCCGCTAAGAGCTTGGCCACCGAGCTACTTTTCCTGCTTGTCTTTCTGCTGAACTAATCACCTTCTTTGTCTTCAGACAGGATCATGCTCCTGCAGCACAGTCCTAGCCAACTTTAGAAAACCACACGCCTCTGGCTCCAAACCCACACGCCTCTGTGTATCAGCCTGGAACTGGGAAGGCCTGCCTGCCTTGGCAGGCATGATGAGCTACAGCAGCTGGGGCCAGGGAGAGGAGGGGATGGGCTGTACGACAATCGACCGGGCCTCAGGCTTTCCCTCAGTTCTGCGGGGTGATTTTACTTGGCACCTGGCTCTCTGCACGTTTTGATACAGGAAAATTTAGAAACAGTTTATTTGTTCAATAAGTCACTTAATGAGCACCGATGTGACTTTTTCTGCCAGTATACACAAGCTGCAGGTGTGCCCCAGCACACACCCAGCTGAGCCCTCCTGGCCCCAAAGCCATGTGGATGCTGGCCTCGGCATCAGGGCACCATCCACTGCAGGGCCTGGAACACCCGGGCTGAGCCGTGGGCACTGGGGTGTTTGTGAACTGCACTAGGAGCCCTGTGAACGATGAGTCCCGAAGGTCCTAGGCGTAGCCCTTAGGGTGCGATGCGGGCGCTCTAAGAGGTCTGTGCCTCGCTCGGAGCCTCTGGGCCTGTGCTTAGAAGTGAGCAACGTGACAGGGCGCCATCTTGGCCTGGTGACCACAGCGCCTGCGTTTTTCACATTCTGACTTGGATTCTCACGCTTGAAGCGCTGAGTTCAGAAAGATGTGCACTGCTAATATTCACAATAGTGAAGATGTGAAAAGAAGGCTACGATAGATGAGTTGAAGCTCTATACCCGACAACCTCTGACTCGCTCTCCTCGCACAGTTTGGCCTGTATCACAGTAATCCTGCCAAGGAAACAGAACAAGCCAGCAAGCAAAAACACACCGAGGGCTCTGGTTTCCATCTCTTTGGTATAAAAAGGGACCTTACATTTAGCCTTGTTTTCAAGGTTGGCTAGGTTTTTCTTTTAAACTTACTTATTTATTTGGTCCAGGGAATTGCTACGCAACTTGGTCTCCTAGTGATCCTCCTGTCTCAGCCTCCCCAGCACTGGGATTACAGGCATGCACCACCCTGCCCAGTTTAGGGGCTCTCCTGGCACGTCCAGCCTGGCACGCAGTAGTGGGGATTGAACTCAGGTCCTTGCACTTGCCAGGCAGGCACTTAGATGGCTGAGCTACCTTGGCTTGATGTTGATCAGTCTCTAAACTCACTTTACCTTCATGCTATAATCAAGCATGCAACACGCGACGCCCTAGGTTTTCTTTTTTTCCTTGCAGAAACACAAGATACTGGAAATCAGTGGATGTTCTAATGAGATTCAACTCTCACCCTGACACCCTTACTGCTCTAGTTCTGCACCATAAACAAGATCCGTCCTTTATGTCATGGGTGTCTGTGAGACCCAGCATTTATTCTGAAAGCATGGAAAACCAGAACAGCCCCCAGAATAAGTAGACACACTAGCTGTAGTGACAAAGTGCCACCTGACCCAAAGCAGGCCAGACCACAAAGGATGGCTGAGGGTGTGCATATATGGCTCATATGCTTGAGGACACTAACACACTACATGAAACTAACACGCTACATGACACATGTTTGAGGACATTAACATGCTATATGACTCATACACTTGAGAAAACAAGATTTTTATAGCAGATTTAAGCAAATACTGTGAAATGGTTATAGCAATGCAGACATAAGCTACAACTCTATGATTAAGAAAAAACAACTTGGGCCTCTTCAATCTGGACGACTATAATTCAACGGCATTAAGTACTGTTAGACAACTGTCACCATCATTCCTACCCAGAGCTTTTCTCACTTTGCAAAACTCAAACTCTGTTCCGCTGAACACGGACTCCACTCGACTCTGCCACCCTGGCTCTGCATACTCTGTTCTCTTTTCTGTCTCTGGGAACCCACCTACTGTAAGCAGTACACGTGGAGGAAGCCACAGTCGCTGTGTCTTGGTGACGGGATTTTTTCCAGCTCACACAGTAGTACCTTCACAATTCACCTATATTGACTGTGTCAATATGCAATCAGTTAGTCCTCTGAATCCTTCTTTAGAGTTCAGTGCCAATTCCGAAGCTCTGAGTTAGTTTTAAGAAAAATAAATAATGCATCATAAAAGGATAATAAATTTTGAGCAACCACTATACCTAAAAGATAATAAAGGCTAAACACACAGGTGCTTTTACTAAAATGGTGCTAGGAAACAGATACACAGAGCTATGTAATCACTATGTGGAAATTTAAAATTTAAAATACCATTCCAGGTGCCTGCCTGGCAGGCGCAAGAACCCAGGTTTGATCCCTGGTGCCACATGCCATGCCAGCGCTGCACTGAGCCGGCCACCAAAACTACAGAGGCTGAGACAGGAGGATCACTATGAGTCTGAGCTGTGTAGCAAATCAACCAATCAATCCAGCCTGCTTTCAGCTAATACATGTCCTCTGTCCAGTGCTGACCTCACTGACTGTGGAGGTGTGGTTTCTGACGTGGATGAGCACTTGGACAATCACCTGCACCTGCCGGGCTGGGACTGCTTATGTGAGCCAAGCAGGCGCAAACTACATCAAAGCATCAGCTCATTGAGCCAGTGGACAAGCACCACCCCAAGGTGTCTAGCCTGAGGGGTCTGACCCCGTTCTCAATGTCCATGGAGCCTTAACATGGTCCTGGTCATTTCTAGTCTTGGTTAGTATGGTTAGGCCTACAGCACACATTCCCTTTCTAGGGATTTCCTCTGGGGCTGACCATGTCTCAATCTGCATAATACCTGGGGGACACAAAAGAACCAATCATCCAGGACTGCAGAGTATCAGAGGCTTTGGTCAGCAGCATCCTGCAAAAACCCAGCTTAGTTTCTAGGGCTGAATCTCGGTGACATCACATCTACAGAAGTGGAGCATGGGAGATTCCCCATCTGTCCACGTGTGTGTAACACACACAGAGGAGCTGCATGAACCCAGTGGAAGGGGCCTGCCAGCATGGATGGTAACGTGCTCTTCTTAGTGACAACGCAGGGCACAGAATGTGCCAAACACTACAAAGCACAGAGATTCCTTGGGACAAAGCCTGCTCGATTTGGCCACCTGCAGGTTTGCATGCTCTGTTCCTACCGGGCTCTCCTAGGGGACACAAACAGCAGTTTCGAGAACCTTGGCAAAGGCGGCACTGAGCTGAGCTGTGGCCAGCTAACCCGGGTGATCGGACCTTTACAGAGGCTGCTTCCTGTGTCTGGTCACCACCTTCTGTTCCAGCACACAGGCCATCTCCAGGGCCACTCAGTAGCTCCCCAACAGAGGAAGCTTTTACCCCACTGGGCTTCTGGTTTTACATAATGCACTGACGCTCCAGTGTTGCCTGCAGATGGGGGAAATATGCAGCAATAACGAAAGAGATGAACTGGGCAGCGCTGCAACAAGAACAGATGCGCAGACCCGGCAGGCAGGGAGGGACCTGACATTCCAGTGCGCTTTACTCCTGCCTTGTCCTGGCGACTCACATCTCACTGCCTCAGTATGTCCCAGGTCTTGGCCTCCTGGTGAGGGACGCTAGACACCATCACTAAAGGAGGCTTATACAAGGAAGGCAGGAAGGCTGGCCTAGGGGGGTTACAACACAAAAATCCTAGGGCCAGCGAGATAGCTCAGCGGAAGTGCCTATGTAAGCAAGTACAGGAACTAGGATTTGATCCCCAGCACCACATGCCGCTGTCAGCCCTGCCCCCAGGGGCACTGAGCCAGCCACCAAAACCAGGTGTGGTGGGACATGCCTATAATCCCAGTGCTGGCGAGGCTGAACAGGAGGATCGCTATGAGTCTGAGCTGCACAGTGAGACCCTATACAAAAAAAAAAAAAAAAAACCATATTCTTGACAGGCTACAATTTTGTATTTCCTTGAATTTCCAAATATCTGTGTAAAAATTGTGTAACTGTTTATATCACATTGTATGGAAAGTTATTAGAATATCAATGATGGTCAGAAAATATCATTTACAAGCTAAGTCAAAGATATTTGATACTCAGAAAGCCAGTGATGATAAGCCCAGTACCTATGTTATAGAGTAATAGTATCACAAAGCTTTTCTGCTGGAGGGTTGAGAATGTAAGTTAACAGACCGACAATTGGAGAAAA
>PVJA010028817.1:0-27240 GCA_004027025.1 Myocastor coypus | reverse complement strand
TCATGGTTTAGTGGAAGTGTAGTAGTGATTTGTGTATGTTGTCTCTGTGCTTTTTGTATATCCTGCTTAGCCTGGAGATGAGGGTGGACCCAGCAACAAGCGATGGACCAGAAATCTGCAGTCCTCGCCCTAATGCTTCAAAAACTTTCAGCATAAAACAAAAAAGGGGAGTTATAGTAATATAATACAAGCCCAACTGATATCCTGAGAAGCAGGAAACAAGAAACAGAGCCCAGGGAGGGCTGCTGTCTGTTACAGGTCCTGAAAAGCTGGGAATTACAACTGCAGATAGCAGCTTCTCTTGCTGGCGCCCTATTTGTTGACCTCTTGCTTGGGTAGTTAATGGCTGTCTCCTCCCCTGCTCATTCTTCCCCCGCCCTGCTCGTTCTTTATGTTAGCATCTGTGTGAAGCTAGTGTTAGGTAAATAGTAGAAGACATAGTGATTTATAATCTTTATTCACCAAAGTAGTTTTGCACATTCCATAGCCTTCTTGTAGCCCTCAATAAAGGTGAGCTGTTTCTGCAGCTCTGGGCTCACTTTGAGAGAGACAAGTCTCAGTGAGTCTTCTAAAGCTTATTCATCGGATCTTCTCATCGTTTCTTTTGGCACCGACACAGAACATTACAACATTAAGGGTTAAAATTTAGAGGATGAGGCCGGGGAGGTAGCTTAGTGGAATAAGTACTTAACTGGCAAGCACAGGGTCCTGAGTTCAATCCCCGGTACCACCAAAAAAAAAAAATCTGTATTTCTCTCCTCCTTTAAATTATATATGTATGATTCCTTAGAAAGAATATTGTTATTCTTTTCAAATATTATTTTAGGCTGACTCTTAAATTTTTGATCCAGAAATT
The DNA here is from genome assembly GCA_004027025.1 of Myocastor coypus. Taxonomy (NCBI): domain Eukaryota; kingdom Metazoa; phylum Chordata; class Mammalia; order Rodentia; family Myocastoridae; genus Myocastor; species Myocastor coypus. Next base: position 26,384 of record PVJA010028817.1, on the reverse strand, counting down.
ATTTCCAACCTTTGAATATCATAAGGCTCTAGAGACAGGCATATCTTGATGAAAGTGCAACAGCCCTTCCTGATATGACAACACATTCAGTAAGGGAGCATCCGAGACACATCTTCTAGGGGGGACACCAGAAGCCAAGAATGAGAAGGTAGGAAGAGTTCATGGTTTTTCCAAGGGTGGGCTATGTCTGTGTATCAATTTGATTTATATAGACTCTCACAACAAAACATTGTTTATTCCAGAGTAATTCTAAGAACCATGACATGAGAACATCATGACCAATACACTATGGTCTTCGTAGCATTCACAAATTACATCTGAGAAAAATTGGGAATACATATTCTTTTTAATTTGTCCTTTGTTCCTTTCTTCCTTCAACATTAGTGCTGTGTTTTCTCAATAATTTATTACTCTCTTTCTGTGCTTCAATATCAATTTAGATAATACCAGCATGACTTCTCATACAGACAGGGTTATTACTAGCTCCTAGTCATTTTTGTTTGTGTTTTGTCCATTTCCCACAGAAAGACTATAACATCTAAATCATTCATTAGTTTTAGCATCAAATTAAATCTTTGCTTTTTCTGCAATGCTTTTGAGTTGTTTAGATACTGACTGGATTTATTCACTAAGGTGAATTGGGATGGCAAGGGAGTTTCTTCCTAATAACTAATAAACCTAAATGTTATTTGTGCACAATGATCTCAGGGTCAAGATAGGTCTTAAGATTAAGATCATTGTTATTTGTCCTATGTTTTTAAAAAGGGAACATTGACGGTTCACCTACCAGGAAACAACAAATGACTGGTCAAAATTGCTCTGATTTTGGACATTTAATGTTTGGTACATCCTGTTTGTTAAACTGAGTGACCACTTAACTCTAATGGTGATTTTCAAGGTCAAATTTGCTTCAAAACTTCAGTCATAGAAATGCTGAAGTAAATGTTCACAGAATTCTGTGCTTCTAGTAGAAATATGGTGAGAGATGACATGTGCTGTTGAATTTGTACACAAGATAGCTGTGATATTGAACCTAATTTGAAGATTGTCCGATGCTCCATGACAGGGTGACAAAGTTGGAGGGCTTTTGTGACTATTTGACTAAACTTGCATAAGCAACAGGTTTAAAATGTGGAGATGCTTCAGTATCTGTTATGGTTTATGTCTAATTGTCCCCCCAAAGCCTCATGCAGTCATGGGGCAGGGATTTCTATAGATTGAGACTTGACTCATGAGTCACTGGGATTATGTTTTAATACTGATGGGATTATGGTCTGAGTACTTCTGGGATTATGGGTGTAGCCTAAGGCTGATAGGTTGAGGTGGAGAGCCTGAATGTAATATAAAGAAGGACAGAGAGACAGACTAGAGCTATTGCTCTGCTACCCTGATTAATTGGCTGCCTCTGCCACCATATTGTTGCTGTTTCACTGCCATGAACTGGATGCTCTCTGCCCTGTTCCACTCAGCCTTGGGCCAGCCGAACATGGACTGAAACCTCCAGTAACTGTGAGCTAATAAACCTTTCCTTCCTCTTGAGTGTGGGATATATGTGCTAGCAATGAGTAAAAAGTGACGAAGTCAGTTAACTTACAGTGAAGCAGCCTAACAATCGATTCAATCATTGGTGATCCAGCTACATTACAAAGATATCCAACTCTCAGAATTGCTTCCACCATTTGAAATAGCAACATTTAAACATTAAAAAAAAATCCATTGTGTCGGAAAGCATTTTCATTCAATGTTGAAAGTAAGATATGAGGGGAATTTTTTTCAGAGAAATCACTTTTGCCTTCCTCAGCTTATTTCCGTTGAATAATTCTAATTATATCATCACATTTTATGGTCTCTGCAAAAATGTCAGCTATGTAACAACATTATCCTGTAGTAATAACAATACCCAACCCATAATAGATCAACTTAAGTAATTTTTTACTACCATGAAATAAAGGAAGCAATATGCACTTAGCGGAAATCACACTAAGAACGGTACATTTCAATCTTTTCTGGAGCAAACAAGATAGAGTACAGCACCCTTTCAAAATGCTAGACAACAGTCTCAAGCTGAAACTCCCAGGCAACTACAAGGTCACAGGAAAAAAAAGAACTGATACTGGACAATAGACACATCCAAATGTGGCCTGTGGGCCCCAGGGTGGCTCTGGGCAGCTGATAGTGCAACCTACAGATTATAAGTGCTAGCAGCATTATCTGGTTTTAGTTGTATTTTTCATGATTTGGTGGTGAGTGCGCTGTTTGAATGCAGACTAAGTGACAGTGGAGTGCAGCATAGGCAAGACTATACTGCAGTGAGAACTCCCACATCGTGCACCAGCCATGCACAGAACAGTACCCCCATTTGTCCATGGAGGGACTAACCTGGTGGGTAAAATGCAGTGATTACAAAAGTAATGTTTCAACTTCCCTACACACGTGTGTGTCATAAGATGTATGTTTATTATAATTAAGCAAACATGTAAGTTTCTCACGCAACTATTAGACTTGGGCTTATTGTGTGATTTAATAAAATAATTTAGACAAGTTAAAAGATTTTAGCCTCTGTATTATAAAAAGTACAAAAATATTCCAAATAGATTTTTTTGCTTATGATTATGTTATAATTACATGTACAACATTGTCTTGGTTACTCTTTACTCATTGCTGGGACAAATACCTGACACTCAAAATGAAGAAAGGAAAGGTTTATTAGCTCACAGTTTGTACAGGTTTCAGTCCATATTCGGCTGGCCCAAGGCTGAGTGGAACAGGGCAGAAAGCATCCGGTTCACGGTGGCGAAACAGCAACAAAATGGTGACAGAGGCAGCCAACCAAACAGGCAGCAGAGCAACAGCAACAGCTCTAGTCTGTCTCTCTGTCTCTCTTTTTATGTTCCTATCAGGCTCTCTGCCTTAGGATATCCACCCTAGACCACACCCATAGTCCCAGCCCTACTCAGACTAGCAATCCCATCAGTACTAAAACACATAATCCCAATGACTCATGAGTCAAGTCTCAATCTATAGAAGTCCCCACCCAATGACTACATGAGGCTTTGGGGGGACAACTAGACATATACCATAACAAACATGATGAACAAATGTGTGGTTGCTTATTTGTTAACTTTTAGAAGGTATAAAACTGCACTCACACATTCAGTACAAAAATAAATTTTAGTTGGGCATGGTGGCACATGCCTGTAATTCCAAAACTGTAGGCTGATGTGGGAGGATTGCTGAGAGTTTGAGGCCAGCCTGGGCTATGGAGTGAGTTCAAAGCTTGCCAGAATTACCTTGTTTTCAAAAATCAATTTATTAGATTGTCACTTTTCTGGACTTGTATAAAACCAGTCTTTATAGAGACAATATTCTTCACTTAATAATCACACCTTATCTCTATTACTGCTTTTGTGAGCAAATAGTTTCAAGAATTAAGTATAAAAAGAAGAAAAAATATCTGATAAGCACTTACTAAGGATTACAACCATGTCCATCAAACCAGAAGCTTGTTCACAAAAGCAAGGCCAGTGACTCAGAGATAGTTCAGTGGTCGAAGTACCTTCCCAGGCAAGCACAAGGACTCGAGTTCCAATCTAAGTCCTACATGCTCTGCTGGCCTGACACTGAGTGCACCAAGCCAGCCACCAAGACTGGGTGTGGTGACACACACCTGTATTCACAATGCTGAAGAGGTTGAAACAGAAAGCTCACTACATACATGTGAGTATAGTTCAGTGGTAGAGCATTTAATTGCACAAAAACAAGGTCAAATATTTCACTCTTACATATATATTGCCCTTTTTTCTTAAAAAAGATTATAATAAAAATATAAAAAGGAAACGAAAGTTTTTATGTCATGCCATAGCTGTATCATGTATTTTGTATGCCATTTAAGACAATCACTTTTCACTGGGCAGGGTGGAGCATGCCTATAATTCCAGCACTTGGGAGGCTGAGACAGGAGGATTGGTGCAAGTTCAAGACCAACCTGGGCTACAAAAGTGAGCTCAAGGCCAGCCTGAACTGCATAGCAAGACCCTGTCTCAAAAAGACCAAAACAAACAAACAAACAAACAAATCCAACAAAGGCAATCACTTTTTGCTCCACATGACTCAGGTAAGTCAAAAGGTTAGACAACAGAACACAATAACTTTTGATGCTTGATAAATTACATATGCTGAATGTATTTTCAGTGATTTCAACAGTGTTTTCAGCTTCTGGTGGCTTTATCCATGTGTATAACCCTTGGAGAGTCAAAGAACATCTACATATACCAGTCTGCTTCATTTACCAATGGAAATAGTTTCCTTTCATTTTCTTGCCTGTTTACCACAACAAGAGCCTTCACTGCAATGCTGAGTAAAAGAAACAAGGGTCAAGAATGTGAAGGAGGAAGGTTGAGCTGGAAGGCCTGGGAGTTCCATGCCAGAAAAACCCAAATCAAGAAGGTTATGCTGATCTAGAGTCCACCTCTATGCTTAAGACGAGGATGGACAAATTTATGAAAGTTCTCAGTGGTGCAGCCAGAGTTCCAGAACTTCCAGTGATCTGTCCCAGTTCCAGGTGCTTAGTGATCATGGTTTACAGTGCAGTTATGGCCAAGTCTAAGAACCATACCACACACAACCAGTCCCAAAAATGGTACAGAAATGGCATCAAGAAACCTTGGCCACAAAGATACAAATCTCTGAAAGGGGTAGATCCCAAGTTCCTTGGAATACATGTTCTGCCAATAAGCACGACAAGAAGGGCTTCAAGAAGATGCAAACAAACAATGCCAAGGCCATGAGTGCACACGCTGAGGCTATCAACACTCTCGTCAAGCCCAAGAATGTCAAGCTCAAGATCATGCCAAAGCGAGTAAACTGCAGGCTCACTAGATTTGCATATATTGCCCACCCCAAGCTTGGGAATCATGTCCATGCCCTAACAAACAGAATGCAGCAAATCATCAAGAAGATTACACATCTCCACCAAGTCGGATTCATCCCAGAAATACAGGGATGATTCAATATATGCAAGTCCCTCAGTGTAGTACACCATGTCAGCAGAACCAAAGACGAAAAACACATGATCATGTCAATAGATGCAGAAAAAGGTTTTGACAAAGTCCAAAATTCATTCATGATAAAAAAAAAAAAAAATACAGAAAATCAGAATAGATGGTCATGAGTGGGAAAAGTAAGGGTGTAGTAAAGATGCCTACTTGTGACAACCAGGAAGCAGACGGGGAAGAGTGTCAGAAAGGAGGGAACAGGGACCACTCATACATCCTAGCACAATCCTTTCATGATCCATCCAGACATACTCACAGTTATATATACAGAGTCAATGAGAAAATGTATGCATGCTTCAGGAAAAGAAAACTAGTAGTTTTTTATCAACCTATGAATTATTCTTGTGTGAGGAATTCTAGAGATTGTCATATGTTACAGAAAACCTAGTATGATGCTGTCTTCAGAGGAGAAATTGACAATGCATGTGGGGCAATCTCAAAGACCAAGCTTACCCAGGCAGAAGTTCATGATACTAGTGAGGGTCTGGAAGTTATTGACTACTGCTTTGAACACTTGTTGCAAGAAGTCAAAGATAAATTGTATGGATGTCTCAACAAATTTACACAAGTTTAGGCTGGATGTCATGGAGCACACCTGTGATCCCAGCACTCAGGAGGCTGAGGCAAGAAGATCATTGTGAGTTTGAGACCAGCCTGGGCTACAAAGTGAGCTCAGGGCCAGGCTGAACTATATAGCAAGACCCTGTCTCAAGAAGAACAAAAAATTATATAAGAGCTTTCTCCCCAAATGTGTATATATTTTAAAGGACTCTTTATGCTAGTATCATGCAATTTTAGTTATTATAAACTTATATATTAAAATAGGGAAGGGTGATGTGGTTCCCATATGTAGGTGTGTTTTTTCTATTTCTATAAATAATAAAATTCTATTGATATTTTGATAGGAACTTCACTGACTCTTAGATCACTATGGATACTATTGATATTTTGACAGCATTAAGGTTTTTTTTTGCATTCACAATAATTGACACATTGCATAATAGTTATACAGAACACAGGGTGTAGACATGTTAAATTTTCTGATGGATATTGGCAAGGAAAGAAAAAAAAAACTTCTTCTCTTTGAACTGAGAAGAAGTAGTTGTATACATAGTCCAGTGTTCCTTATTTGCATTGGGTTACCATTGAAACTGGCAATGTTGGAGGCTGTTGATTTAAGCCTCTTACAGGTCATCATATTAATCTAGCTCTGCATTTTATGCCTCATAATTAAGCTTTTCTGTGGGTGATCAAGCCTATAAGTATATGAAGAAATATTCCACATTGCTAGCCATCATGAAATGCAAATTAAAACAACACTTAGATACCATCTCACTCCAGAAAGAATGGATACCATAAAGAAATAAACGAACAAGTGTTGGAGAGGCTGTATGTGAAAAGGAACCCTTCTCCACTGCTGGTGGGAATGCAGATTTGTGCAACCATTATGGAAAGCACTGTGGAGGATCCTTAAAAAACTACAACTGGAAATCCCATTCAATCCAGGTATCTGCCTACTGAGAATTTTCCCAGAAGAACTGAAGATATCTGTGCACCTATGTTTATAGCAGCCCAATTTGTAATAGCCAAGTCTTGGAAACAACCAAAATGCCCCTCATTTGAAGAGTGGTTTAAAAAGATGCATTATTTTTATACAATGTAATATTACTCAGCTATAAAGAATGATAAACTGGAAGACTCCATATATAAATGGATGCACATTGAACATATACTCATAAGTGAAATAAACCAGACCTGCATGTGTAAATGTCATATAGTATCCCTAGTATAAGAAATCTAAAGAAGAAATAAAAATGGAAGGGCATAACGCAGCTGACTGGCAATCAAAGACTTATGGATTAAACAATGAAGTGACTGGAAGAAGAAAAGAGAAAAAGCATAGCAGGAACAAATCCATGCACTTACATACACAACATGAATCAGATATTGGTCCTAAGAGCCTTCAAAAGGTTTTTCACGTTAATGAAACCAATGTGCAGTGCTAACAATACGCTTGGAAGGCCTGTAATTCTGGTCTTTTAGATGTTTTCTGCTTCTAATGACAACATTAAGTTTTAATATTCACCAATATAGGTGTCTTTGAATTCCTTTCCATTGCATTGATATTTTAAATAAGGTCTTTTGAAATTTCGTTGTTTCCAAATGCTTCTAAAAATAATCCATAGGGAGCCGGCCAAATAGTTCAGCAGATTGAAGTTCCTGTAAGCAGGCATGAGGACCAGGGTTTGATTCCCAGGCCCCACCCCCAGGGCACACTGAGATGGCAATTGAGACTGGGTGTGGTGGTGAGTGCCTGTAATCCCATCTCTTGGGAGGCTGTAAACAGGCTGATCATTAGTAATCTGATGTAGTAGTGATACCCTGAACATCTTGTAGACCCTTCCCTAAAATACAAAACAATAACAAATTTAAAAAATAAATAAATAATCCATGCGAACTAGGAACTGAGTGAAAGCATAGCACTCTGTAAATCAAGACATTGTAGATTTTTTTGCACTGATAGACTTGTTGTCTGACCTCAGAAAGATTAAAATATTTTACAAAATTAATTATTCAGAGCCCAAAGGCATTTTTCATGAAACACATTGAAGCTGATGTGATAGATAGTAAGATCTTTTGATGAGAAATTTTGTTTTCTTCTTTCTTTCTTTCCTTCTTTCTTTCTTTCTTTCTTTCTTTCTTTCTTTCTTTCTTTCTTTCTTTCTTTTTAGTGTATTTGGTACAGGATCTCACTCACTACACAGCAGCCTTGTAGTGATCTTCCAGTCTCAATGGCCAGCTCAACAGGGGCAGGAGTGGGACAGGCATAGCATTCAGTACTGGCTATTGATCCTCTGTCCCTGTCTTTGCCTAAGCAGGTGTTCAGTCCACTGAGCTATCCTGAGGGCCCTGAGTGAGAAATGTTCATGCTATTAAAATTTTACTATGATTGCTTCTGGTTTTTCCAGGTCAATTTAATAGTGATATATGTTGTTTTTAATTCAGAAATTCACCAAATTCAAGGCAGAGTTCAAAATTCTGTTGGAAATATTATTAATTGCATTATTATCAACAGCTTATTATGTCCTAGACAGACACAAAAGAATGTGCCAGCAAACTTAAATTGTTTAAATATTTAATCTAGTGCTTGAGCAGGCATGGTTTCCTGAACACAGTATCACCGCTGCCCTGGGTTCCAATCGGATTATATGAGTTGATAGTTTACAACTATCAAAACACTAAAAAGAAAGTGTATTTAAAGTGTAATTCCTGTCTTTTTTTTTTTTTCTTATTTTAATGAAGTCCAGGGAAATATAGTCTCAGGACCTACATAGCAATAAACATGCAATTATATGACCCTTAATTATTTGCTGTTAGGGTGCACTGTATTGTACTCAATTCTTTTTTCTTTTTTTTTTCTTTTTTTTTTTGTCTTTTTGAGACAGGGTCTCGCTATGCAGTTCAGGCTGGCCTTAAGCTCATTTTTGTAGCCCAGGCTGATCTCAAACTCGCACCAATCCTCCTGTCTCAGCCTCCTGAGTGCTGGGATTACAGGCGTGAGCCACCACGCCCGGCTTGTACTCAATTCTTTTGAGATAAGGAATATCTCAAAATGTAAGGAACATAAGGCAGGGACGGGCTTGATAGCTCAGCCGACTAAAGCTCCTGCTTAGGCAGAGCACAGAGGCTGGAGTTTCCTTCCTAGTCCTGCCATGCTGGCTCTGCCCACGGGGTGCGCTATGCTGAGATGGTGATTGGGACTGGGGATGGTGGTGCACGCCTATAATCCCAGCACTTGGGAGGATGAAAACAGGGGAATTACTATGAGTCTGATCTACATAGTGAGACCCTATGGACTCTGCAGACCCTCTACCAAACACATAAAAACAATTTTAAAAAGTAGTATATATAATACAGATATGCTATGCCCCTTACCCTTAATCATAATTGAATCCCAGCTGAGAATGTATACCTGTGTTTTTGTTTTCTACCTGGCAACCACTGTTAGATATCTGTCACCTCCCCCTAATAGATGTGTATGTTTTAAAGACAAAACATTAAAATTATCATAATAAATATTACGAACAAGTTGTAATAAGCTTAAATTTATAAAGACACTTAGTCTTATAAAACAACTTACAAATGTTAAACTTTCATTCAAAGCTATCCCACAAGATGAGGAACATTTCATTGTTTACATTTTGCAATGAGAAAATAAAAGCCTCCACAGTAGAAACCCGACTCAGTCCCAGACTTCAGAATCTGAGTCCCATATTTTTTTCCACAAACAGTTTCACTGTTGCTGATACCACAAAGATTCAGGCTTGCTTTTCCAGCTATTCTAGTTGCTATCTTATCTGTTAAGACTCAAGACAGAGAAATTTGAATATAGGAGGGTTGTGAAGGTAACAAGCATTGTGTCATTTGGAGGGAAACAAGATATTCAGCTGATAAGTTGCCTCAGTTCACAAATTTATTTCCTTCCATGATTCTGGAGAAGACTACAGTCATATTGACTACCCAAGGTGCAGTTCGTGAACACAAGCGAATTGTTCATGAACAGAAGGCTTGTGAACTGAGCAATGGCTGTATTTTATGATTAGAGAACAAAGTGCTTCAGAATCTGTTCCTAGAGAAATGTCCAGAACTCAAGTCAAAGAGGTAAGGAGTACCAAAAGTATAAAGATTCATTTATCATCTTTCACAAGTCTTGGAGGGAAATTGATTTGCATCATCCATCTTGTTGTAGGCATTGTGAAATTAGTGACTGATACTGCAAGGAAATATGGTGATCACTCAAAGCATAAAAGACACTTAGACCAAAGTTAATTATTGGTAGCTGCTTTTCCTAACAAGGAACAGCTGATAAGCAGAGACTGCACTCTAGGGTTAGGTCTCTTCTACTCTGCATAGTGTCTGGCATATAGTAAGAACTCAGTAATCACTTTACTTCAAATAAAGTGTTAAGTAAATAAAATCTGAATGGTACCATAGATACTGTGAAAAGGGAGGAATTTCTTCAATGGCGAAGAAAAACTAGGATGAATGAAAGTACAAAAGAAAGAAGAGAAAAGGATATTTATGTATATATGTGGGATAATTTGGATAATCACACTCCAGATTTCTGCTGGTCTTTTGAAAGGACCACTACATGGTTAACCTTTTCTTTTCTTTCTTTCTTTCTTTTTTTCTTTTTCTTTTTTTTTTTTTTTTTTGTTTGTTTAGCAAATATATTTTGTAAAGGGTCTGCATGGTTTCAGTACACAGATTGGACTCTTAGCAGTCCTCCTGTATTTCAGCCTCCCATGTGCTGGGATTACAGTTGTGCTCCACCACATTCAGTTTCAGTCTCCAACTCAGTGAACCCTGAGGGCAGGGCTGGCACGGCAGGCCAGGGATTGAACCCCAGGCCTCTGCTCCTGCCTAATCTTTTTGTTGTTGCTTTTTTTTTTTTAACCAGTTTTGAACATTTATATCTGGTAACCTTAACAAATCTAAAAATAACATCATAGAATACAGCAAACATTGTTGACTTCCTATTACTTTGCATAGTGAAATTTCGTGTCATTTTTAATATGTTTTTATTAGTATTTTGTGTTCTTTAAAAAACTTAAAGTATTGTCTCTGTGCAGATTTCTTACTGTTTCATGTAGAATATGACTGAATGGCCAAAATGTAGAACAGGGATTTCTAATGGAGCCCACTGACCGAAGTTTTCTTTTTTCTTAATTAATTTTAATGAGAAAGATTACAATGAACAGTTTAAAAGCAGGTAGTAGGACAATTACAATAATTAATACATTGCATATGGTTGTCTTTGAAACAGTTATTCAAAGTACAAGATGCAGACATGATATCTTGATTAAGCACTGTTAGTACAAATCTTTTTTCTCATCTACTTTCATACTTCTGATATAAGTAAGCCATATCTTACAGCAAACATCTCAGTGTTGTTTTCTAAACTCAAGTTACTAAAATGAAGAATTGTTATTATCTCATGACACCAGTGAGGAACATTTTAGAATCAAAATGAAATAATGGAAATGAAATAAAATAATTACATTTCTGGCATCAGTGAATTAAATCGTTCTTTTAAAATTGGAGCTCACATACTTTTATTATTGTATTATTATGATATTAAGTGATTTATTTAATTTCTTTCTAATTTTCAACTGTCTTTTCATGTATTACAAAGTCATAGTATTTCACAAACTATTTTCTAAGAAAAATTGACTAGTTGGTTAATTTTAGGCCAACCAAGATTTAAGCCAAACTTAAAATATCTAAAGATTTTTTGCTTCAGAATGGACTAATGAACATTTATATTTTAACAGTATTATCTCTTTCCTATTCATAATATTAGATGACTAATATTAAGCTTAATTTGCATACAATGTTTCAAGTATATGTGTACTACATAAAATAAGACATAGCTATTAACAGGTTTTCACAATTATCCTGAAAACTGTCAACTAGCCTATTCTTCATATTTTCATTTTCATATGGACATTAATTTCTAAGTTAGTTGGCACTAATAAATATTGCTCATGTGATTTCTAAGTAATGTCAATTTAGTAAAGAAGATCTTACCCTGACAGCAATCTTGTCAACATCTGAAATAGGAACTCTTGTCAGTAGCTCAGATATAATTGTCATGGATTTCTATTCCTTTTGTTTTCAGTACCAGGGATTGAATTAAGGACCTTGTGCTTGCCAGGCAAGCAGTTATTCCACTAGCTACATCCGTGGCCCTCTTTTTCTTTTTAAAAAGAATAGTAATGCAGAAGATAGAAATAATACAAAATTGCACTAAACAGAATCATAGGAATATAGTGTTTATTACATTTCAAATTGTTGTCTTCAAATCAGTTGCTTAGGTTGCCAGAGATAAGCACCCAAAATTGGTCATAAAATTTAAAAAAAAGGGAAAGAAAAATTTAAGCGCTGATCCCTCTGTTCAATAGACCAACAGAAATAAACAGTAAAATTATCTAAGGTATCCTAAATATAAACACCAATATATTTTCCCTTCCATCTTTGTTGCTTTCGTCCTTTCCCTCATCCCACTTTTTCCTTCCCTTTGAACAGATTCTTTTTCTTTCACAATGTCTATTGTACCTTTCAGATTTATTTACTCTATCATGGTTCTTATACTGTGCACAAGTACAGTGTTTACACAAGCAGATCTGATTTATTGCACTTATGAGTATAGCTTCTAGTTGAATGCATTTATCTATAAATGGAGGATCCAACCCAGGAATGCAGGAATGGCTCGATAGGTGTAAATCCATAACTAATTCACCAAATCAAAAAAATCAAAGACAAAAATGACATGATCATCTCAATAGGTGTAGAAAGAGTTTTTGACAAAATCTAAAACTCATTCTTGTTAAGCTCCCTACAGAAAATCAGAATAGATGGATTTTACATCAACCTGATAAAAGCCATCTATGACAAACCAACAGCCAATATAATATTAAATGGCAAAATTAAAAAGCCTTTATTTAAAATCAGGAACACTTTGTTCAATGGGAAGGAAAATCTTCTATGAGGGAAAAAGACAAATGAAAGAAGGATAAAAATCTTTTTATGTACATATACAGAACAGTTTGGATAACTTTACTGCTGATTTTTGCTGGTCTTTTGAAAAGAGCAAGTAATACTTAATTACTTTTTTTTCATTTTGTTCTTTTTTCAATTCCTTATAACTTTTTTGTTATTGTTTTTTTCTTTAAAACAATCTTACACTTTAATATCTGGTAACCTGAACGATTAATTTGAAGATAATATCATGCGATACAGCAAACACTGTTGAATTCCTATCACTTTGCTTAGTACTTTGTATCATTTCTAATGCTTTTTTTTCTATCGCTATTTTATATTCTTTAAAAAACAAAATAAATTTAAAAAATGAAAAAAAAAAAACCCAGCATCAAGACCATGATGCTCACTGTCAACACCGCTTTTCAATATAGCTCTGAAATCATTATCCAGAGCAATTAGATAAGAGAGCAGTGAAAGGAATAATGATTAGAAAGGAAGAATTTAAATTATCTTTATTTGCTGATGACATGATACTCTTCATAGAAGGCACCAAAAACACCACCAAGGGTCTTGTGGATTTAATGACCAAATTCGGTAACCTAGCAGGATACAATATCAACACCCCAAAATCAGTAGCTTTTCTATAAACAAATGATGAACAAATACACTGAGACAGAAATTATGCAAACCATGCTGTTCACAATAGCATCCCCAAAATGAAATACTTAGGAATCAATCTGACAAAGGAAATAAAAATTTACACAGAAAAAGTTGTACTCTGAAAAAAGAGATCAAACAGGATTTCAGAAAATGGAAATATATTCCATGCTCCTGGATAAAAGGACAAAATATTGCAAAATGGGCATACTCCCAGTATTAATATACAGATTCAGTTCAATCCTGATTAAAATATCATTAGTATACTTGACAGATCTAGAAAAACAAGCATTTCTAAAATTCTCTGGAACCATAATACACCTAGAATACAAAAAGCAATCCTGGACAACAAAGGCAAGGCAGAAAGTACTATGATACCTAACTAGAAATTATGCTACAAAGCTACTGTGGTAAAATCAGTATGGTATCTGCAAAGCTATAAACCTTATCAATGGAACAGATTAAAAGATACAGTCACAACTACAAACACATTTAGCCTCCTTACCTTTGAGAAAGACCAAATGTATTTATTGAAAAAATGGTAGCCTCTTTAATAAATGGTGTTGGAAAAACTGTCTTTCCACATGCTGAAGGCTAAAAGTACACCCATGCCTATCACAATGCAAAAAGCAACAGTCAAAAATAGATAAAATATTTAAATATTAAAACTGAAGCGCTAAATCTTCTGGAGGAGAAAGTAGAAACCTTAAGAACATAGGCATAGGTAGAGAGTTTATGAATAAATATCAAACTTCTTGGGAAACCCTTCAAAAAATCAGCAATTGGGATAGCGATCTCATTCTTTTTTTTTTCTGTATATCAAATAAATCACCAATAAAGTACAGAGAAGATGTATGAAGTGAGAAAAAATTATAGTGAACTATCCTTCAGACAAAGGACTCCTACTGAGAACACATATATAATTTTTAAAAACCAGGCTTTCAAAATTCAAAGACTCAATCCAAAAATGGACATTTGAGATGAATATACAAATGAGATACAAATGGCAAATAAATATAGGAAAAGATGTTCAACACCATTGTTCATTCAAGGAAAACAATACTAAGATACTATCTTACAGCAAGAAGAATAACTATTATAAAGAAATCAACCAATTACAACAGCCTGGACAGGCAGTGGGAAGAAAGGAACCCTTTTCCACTATTGGTGGGAGTCTAGGCTGGTACAGCCATTATGGAAATCAGTATGGAAATTCTTCAAAACTAGGATTGGAGGTCCCGTTCAAGCCAGCTATTCCCCCTTCTAGGTGTTTTTGAAGAACTGAAAACATCACACTATAGCAATATACGTGCTCCCATGCTTGTAGCAGCACAATTTGTCACAGCTAAACCTTGGAAACAATCCAAATGCCCATCAACTGAGTAATGAATAAAAATAATATAGTATTTTTTATACAATGGAGTAGTACTTAACTATAAAAAAGATTAATTCAAGGTTTTTGTATATAAATGGATGCAACTAGAGACTGTATTGGTAAGTGAAATAAATCAGGCCCACATATACAAACATTCTATTGTCTTGCTAGTGTGAGAACCTGAAAAGTAAGTAAGATCAGAAAGGTACAGTAGGCAATGTGAAAGGAAAGAATATTTTCAATGAGAAGTGACAGCTGTAGTGAGAAAAAGGACGAAAGAAAGAAGCAAAAAAGATATATTTATATATGTATAGGCATGATCACTTGGGTAGTTGAATTGCCAATCTTTCCTGGTCTTTTGAAAGGAGAATTTAATGCTTAATTATTTTTCCTTTTATTCTTAATTTTATTTTCTTATAACTCTCCTATAGTCGTTTTTTGGTTTTGTTTTGTTAACCAATTTTGCACATTTATTTCTGGTATCCTAAACAACTAACTTGAAAATAACATCATTCAATACAGCAGACAATGGTGAATTCCTATCACTTTGCGTAGCTGAAATTTTATTGTTTCTAATTTTTTTTTTTTACTATTTTGCATTCCTTAAAACATGGTAAAAGAAAACTTGAGCCAATAACAAATATTTGGTTTGAACACAGTTCTAGTTTTTATCCCGCTTATTTTAATATCTTATATCTCTGTCTATGCACAATTTTCCAATGAGAATTAATCTTCAAAACTATAAGGAGCCCTTTCTGGTCCTAGTCTCAGTGCAGGAAGTTTATATTTGTAATCCCATAGATAAGTTATTGGAATACCATCAAGTTAATTTCAATTTACCACTTCCAGGGAAATCCACAGTGAGAATGAAGACACTAAAGCACATTTATAGTTATGGGGAGCCAAGGGGTACTAAGTCCAGCCATGGTGATGGCTACTTGGAACAATGGACTTGACCCAGGGCAGAACCCAGGTTTTATTCAGTCATGAAGGAGGAGTGGCTTGAAGAAAAATGACTGAGATTGCAGGAAGTAGGTGAGTACTGTGAGATGCGCTAGGTAGGAGGCTTGTATTTACCTCTGAAATATGCAGAGAAAGATATGTATAGTATCATCTGCATTACACAACTGGGATAATGTCTAATGTCTTGGGATCTGGTGCTTCAATTCCATAGAGCTTCTATTTTGAGGCTCTGATCCCAGCAACTAGGAAATTTGAATCTTATCACTTCAGATTTTTTCCTGTGTCACCAATCAGAAAGACCTGACTGATAACAACACTAAAAATTAAAAACTTTGCTCTTAGCCCACTATGAACCTTTCTCATCAACATTTTGTACCTGCTTTATATTTGCTTTCACAACCTTCTCTTCTATATACTTATGTTTTTCCTTACTTATTTTCTGTATTTCTTAATAAAAAAAAAAGTCATCCCTCTGTGAGAAAAATTGTTCATAGCTTGCTCATGACTCTGTCTCCAGTGTTCAAAGAAGCACCACTGCTGCAGTTTCTTCCTCCCTGCTTGCCCTTCCTTTCTGTCTGCCAAACTACCTTTCCTCATGGCACTGCCTGGTCCAGCATATTTTATCTATTAATGGCAAGCTCAAATGCTGTACCCTACTGTGACAAACCAAGAAAATGTGAAAGTTGCTAGTTTGTATGGGCTTGCTATAACATTACCTTTTCTGAGAAGGTAACATATGAGAAGAGACATCACAGAATGCAAACAGAAGCCGGGCGTGGTGGCTCACGCTTGTAATCCCAGCACTCGGGAGGCTGAGGCAGGAGGATTGGTGCGAGTTCGAGACCAGCCTGGGCTACAAAAGTGAGCTCAAGGCCAGCCTCAACTGCATGGCGAGACCCTGTCTCAAAAAGACAAAAAAAAAAAAAAAGAATGCAAACAGAAAGATCTAAATTTTCCAATTAAAAACTTTGTGACAATAGCTTGGTGTGCAATCTCTTCTCATTCCATGGCTACCAACATAGCTCTATTTCTTTTAAGAAATTACCCATGATGTTTTTATTATTTTTGAATTATTTTCATTCTCCTTGGACTCTACATATTTTGAGAAATGCACCTTAAGCCCAGCTATGAGCCCTTACATAAAGTGCTCTTATGGAATAAGCTTGCCTCTTTATTTATGAGCTGACTTCTTTCTTCAGGTTAAACCTCAGTTTTTGGTCAAGGGACAAAGAAAGTCTTCATAAATTTGCAGTTCATGTTGAGTTAACTTTGGCTGATGAAACAGAAAGCTGTGACAATTCTCCTCAGGATATGTTGCTTCTTGGTTAAACATAGATTAAAAACTTGAAGGAAGCAAGGTAGAACAGCTCCCTTAAGAGATTCTTTCCAGATGTTTGTAAAACAAAATTAAACCTTATTATCATTCAGTGTTCACAAGTCTCCACGCTCAAGTTCAACCAATACACAAGTCGTATTTCTTTTCTAAGAAAAAAAACATTTTTAAGCCAATGAAAGTATTTACTGGTACTGGCTCACCTCCATGTGAATCAAATGTTTTAATGTTTAAATAGAAGATGATATAACTACAAATCTAAACTGTTTTGTAATTCTTATGAATCCTACCTTTTATTATAAAAATGATTTATGAAGTTATTATGGTTTACTACAAAAGGGTTCTTTTGAGAATGCTAATAATTACTAATATGTAATCATAAGTTACAGCTACTGTTGAAAATGTTTTATAAACAACAACTTAATTAATTCTGCTCGCAATGCTCTGAGGTAGCAGCCGTATTTTAAATATTCTTAAACTGAGGCATAGATGGGCAAAGTAACATGTCCAGTGACATAAAACTAGTACATGCACCACCAAGTCTAGTTGATGCATGTATCACAGACACAGTCAAGTCTAGCTTATGCGTGTATCCAGACATACACTTGTTCTAACCCTCCCTAACTTGCTTTTATTAATATAAACTTTTTAGCTTTATATATTTTATTAACATATATTTGTTGTAAATATTAATGGGGTTAACTGTGACATTACCATTCACTCATATTATGTGCATTAATCATACAAACTCAACAATTTACCATGCTCGCCCCTTCTACCCAAGAACCCTTCCCAGTCTCTGGTAATCACTTTTTACATATGAGAGAAAACATAAATTATTTGTCTTTCTGTGTCTGGCTTATTGCACTTAACATGATGACCTCCAGCCCCATCCATTTTCCTGAAAATAATATGATTTTATTCTTATTTAGGACTTGGTAATACCCCATTGTGTGCATGTTTCATATTCTCTATATATTCATCTGTTTTTGGGCACCTAGGCTGATTCTACATCTTATATCTTACCTATTGTGAAAAATGTTGCATTAAACATGGATGCGCAGGTATTTTTTAGATGTGCTGACTTAATTTTTATTAGGTATATACCCAAAAGTGGAAAGTTGGATCATATGCTAATTCTATTTTTAGAGTTTTGGAACACTGTTTTCCATCACAGCTGTACTAATTTACATTCTCATTTATAAGGTGGAACAGAATTATATTTTCTCCAAATTCTTGCCAGCACTTTGTGATTTGTATCTGTTTTTATTTTATTTTCAGTAATATTTATTTACTTATTTACTTTAAATGTATCAGTTATTTAATTAGGTTCTTAGCAAGAAATTTAGAACACCAATTTATGAGGATAAATTCCATTTGTCAGAGCAAAAATGGATCGCAAGTAGCTCCACACCTGAGGAACAGTGTTGATTATTGCTTTCTGAGTCACCTTGTGCTGCTCTGAAATTTTGTATCTCTCTTGGTGTCAAAGATATCAACCTCCTGGTGCAATTTTACTTGCATTTTCCCAATGCTTAGTGATTTTGAACATCTTTTCATTTTGTAGTGGTAATTTGTATTCCTATTCAGAAGTATTTATTTACACCATTTGCTCTTTTTTAATTGGATTGTTTTAGTTTTGTTGGGTTTTTAAGTTCTTATATATTCTGGACACTAGCCCTGTGCAAAATGAACAACTGACACATGTTTTTGCCATTGTGTAAATTATCCCTTCTCTCTATTGTTACCCTTTTTGTGAGAAACTGTTTAGTTTGATAACTCCAGCTGTCAGTTTTTGCTTGTGTTTTCTGGGAAACTATCCAGAAAACCATTTCCTGTACCACTAATTTCATGTCTTTCCCCAGTTGTTGGCCATTAGTTTCAGTGTCACTGGTGTTCAATACTAAAGTCTTTGATCCACTTTGAGTTGATCTCTTTATAACATAAGAAATAAAGGTCAACATTCAAATTTCTGAAGATGGATTTCCACTTTAAGTAGACCATTTATGGAAGGTTTCATCCTTTCTCCATCGTATGTTTCAGGAGACTTTGTGGAAGAGAAGCAGCTGGTTGTAAATGTATGGGCATATTCCGGTTTTAGTATTCTGTTTCACTGTTCCATGGACCTAGCATTATGCAGAGACCATTTTGCTGTGGTTATTGTGGCTTTATGGTGCATCTTGAAAATAGGTACTGTCATGACTGCTGCTCTATTTTTCCTCAAGACTCTAGGCTATTTGTGATCATATGAATTTTAAGGGTTTTTTTCTGGTTCTTTCATTAATATTTGGGCAGACATTATACTCAATCTATAGACCACATTGACTGATATGAACACTTTAAGAAATTAGCTCTTGAGCCGTGCGTGGTGGCTCACGCCTGTAATCCCAGCACTTGGGAGGCTGAGGCAGGAGGATTGGTGCGAGTTCGAGACCAGCCTGGGCTACAAAAGTGAGCGCAGGACCAGCCTCAACTGCATAGCGAGACCCTGTCTCAAAAAGACAAAAAAAAAAAAAAAAAAAGAAATTAGCTCTTCATTGCACACACAAAGGAAGCCTGTCATTCATTGAATGTCTTCAGTATCTTTCTTCAGTGTTTTCTGATTTTCATGTTTTAAGTTTCTCAGCCATTGAGTTAGAATCATCCCTAGATCTTCAGGTAAAAGGATTACTGTGAATGAAATTGCTTTCATGATCTTTTTCAGCAAAACTTTGTTGATATAGAGAAAAGTTACTGATTTTTTACTGATTTTTATATCCCAATACTTCTACTGAATTCAGTTATTTCTACTAATTTTTGTTGGAATCATACAGGATATGTTAGGTTTAACTTGTAATCTGCCATATAAATGATTATTTGACTTTTTCTTTCCCATTTGTATGTCTTCTACCTCTTTCTCCTACCATATTATCCAGGATAAAAATTTTATACCATATAAGAGCAGTGAGATTAGATGCCCTAGTCGCTGATCTTGGAGGAAATACTTTGGAAATGTTGCAGTTCAAGATAATGTTAGTTATCGGTTTGTTATGTACAGCCTTTACTATGTTGATGTATGATCCATATATTACAAAGTTGCTCAGACTTTTTATCATGAAGGGATGTTGAATATTATCAAATATATTCTTCAGATTTATTAAGGTGTTCATATGATTTTTACTGTGTCTGTTCACAAATGTATTATATTTATTAATTTGCATATGCTGATCCATAATTGCATTCCTGAAAAGAAATCAACTTGATCATTGTGTGTGATCTTTTTGATGTACTATTGAATTCAATTCACTAATATTTTGTTGAGGATATTCGTGTCTATGATCATCAGCGATATTGATCTACAGCTTTACTTTTTGCTGTGCCCTTGTAAGGTTTTGGCACCAGTAGAATACTGGCCTCAAAGAATGAGTTTTAAAGGGCTCTATTTTTTAATCTATAGTCCAGTTTGAGCAGTGATGGTGATATTTCTTCTTTAAAAGTTTGGTAAAACTTGGCAGCAGGTGAACTGTTCCTGGGAAAACTTTTTCATTGCTGATTAAATCTCATTATCATTTGTTTAGGTTTTTGCATTTTCTTGGTTAAATTTTAAGAGGTTACATGTCTACATAAATTTTTTTCATTTCTTTTAGATTTTTCCAATTTGTTAGCATAAAGCTTTTCAAAAGAATTTCTAATGATTGATCTTTTTATCTGTATTTTTGTGATACCAGTTACAATCTCTCCTTTTTTTTTTTTGTCTTTTTTGAGACAGGGTCTTGCTATGCAGTTGAGGCTGGCCTTGAGCTCACTTTTGTAGCCCAGGCTGGTCTCAAACTCCCATCAATCCTCCTGCCTCAGCCTCCCGAGTGCTGGGATTACAGGCGTGAGCCACCATGCCTGGCTACAATCTCTCTCTTTTAATGGTTTCTTTTTTTTGGGGGGGGGGGTCATTTCTTGCTTTTGGCCATCTTGCTAAGTTATTTTTTAAAAAATAACAATTATTAGTTTCAATGATCTTTTAAATTTATTTGCAAGCTTATGTCATTTATTTATGCTCTAATATTTTTATTTCTTTTGCCTGATAGTTTTAGATGTTTGCTGTTTCTCTTTTTATAATTTTCTGAGATACATCATGAAGTGGTTCATTTGAGATCTTTCTTACTTTAAATGTAGGCACTCCTAACCATAAACTTTTCACAAAGTTATGAGCTGTGTTTCAATTTTCACTTGTTTCGAGAATGTTTCTGCTTTCCTTTCTGACCTCTATAGTGATTTATTCATTCAAAAATGTGAACTATGTCATTCCACTCCTTCCTGGAAGCATGTTATCTCATTCCTTTCTTCTATGAATTTGTATAATCTTAAAAGTTTATTTTGATGTAGACCTCTACTTTGTTTCCTTTGTGCTTGAAAAAGACAGAAGATTAGGACTTGTGCATTTTGTTTATTTACTTTTTTAAGACTTGGGCCTAACATATATGGTCTACTCTAGAGAATGCTTCACATACCAATGAAAAGAATATGTATTCTGTAGTTTTGACTAAAATGGTCTTTAAATTTCCACTAAGTCTAATTTATGTATGGTTTACCTGGCATTTTTAAAAAATTATTTTGTGAGGATGATCCTTCCATTGGTTAAAGTGGAGTAGTAAATGTTTTATTATTTTATAGTATGAGAGTCTGTATCTCCCTTTATTCTTTTTTTTAAGAAAAAACAGTGAAAATTATACAGAATTTCAAAACAAGATGATAGGAAATTGGCAATGATTATTATATTGCATATAGTTACCTTTGAAGTAGCTGCTCAGATTACTAGACATAGTAATATGTCCAATATATATTTTTTTTCTCTCATTCCCCATCCCAGTTTTTCTTTCATTTTGAGCAGTTTTTTCCCCTTTCTCAAGGCATTTTCTGGCTCACTTGGTTTCTTTTTTCTTATATTATTTTCCTGTGTTTTTCAATGATTATTAACAATATTTTATTCTTTCCTATTTTAATTGCATATTTTTCATGTAAGGTATACTTTCACATGAAATCATGGTAGCAATTACTGTTACTCACTTTTGGGTGTAGGATTCCCTTAAGTGTTATAGGAGAGGACACATTGTGTCAGCTTGGCTGGATTGCCTTTGGGGTTCCACACACTGGACTATGGGAGCCCCTTCTCCAGAGTGATTCAGCACAAAAAGGGTATATAAAAGGGTTGAGGAAGGATTCCACGTTTCACTTCCGGAGGAATTTCAGTCTTTGCAATCAGTGTGGACTTCATCTCTTGGCTTCCAGCATAGACTCTTCAGCCTTGGGCTTGGATCCTTCATCTTTCCGCCATAGACTCGTCAGCCTTCCATCTCTATCAAAGACCCATCAGCAAACTGATATAGAATTGCACAGAACACTGGAGTGAGCTCCAGACCTTGGACCAAATCCTTGAGTCACCAGTGTGCAGATGCTCTCTGCACACCTCCTCACCTGACTCTGCAGCTGACCATCATAAGCCAATCTTGTAATTTCTTATACACTTGTACATCTTGTGTTACATCTGTTCCTTGTGTTATATCCATTCCTTTAGTAAAACCCTGACTAATACAAGTATCTTTTGTAAAGTTGACCTAGTGATCATGAATTCCATCAATATTTTCTCTTCATGGAGAGTCTTCATTTTTTCCTGAAGAATAGGCTTACTAGGCACTTGGAGTAGCTTTCTTTCAGGACTACAGTTTTTGCTGAGAAATCTCCTATTAGTCTAATAGTTTCACTTAAATGTGACTTGACATTTTTTTCTCTTATATACTTAAAAATTCTTTATCTTGTACTATTTAATTACTATTTGTTTACTGTTGTGAGACTCTTTTCTTCACATGTGTGTTTGGGTTCAGTGAACCTCCTGTACATAGATATTGTTATTTTCTCAAGGTATTTCCTGCTATTATTTCATTGAATTAAATTTTCCATGGCATTAACTTACATTTTCTTACTTTCAAATATACCGAGAGCAGTTACTTGATGACTTTATTGCATCTCACATTATCTTTAATTGCATCTTTATTTTTATTTTTCTTAATTTTTTTTTTTATATCTGGTTGTGACATTTCATAAAAACTATCTTTACTGAGTTCGATCTCTGGTAGCACCAAAAAACAAAACAAACAACAAAAAATACCTGCCTTTATCTTCCAGTATTTTTACTTTTGCTTGATTTACTCTGTTCTTAAAGTTTTCAAATGAATGTTGTACTTGGCTTAATGAGTTGTTCTTTCAAAGATTTATGTTTGGTTCTTTTGTCAAAGTCTTTACCTCAATTTCCTCTTCATGAAGTGCATTGTTCTCAATACTTCATTTAACTAATCATGTGTTTTCTCTTGGATCTTCTGGGAAATTAAAAAATAATTATTTTAAATTTTTATAGAAAATTTGATCCTTTTTAATTTCTTTAATTCTGCTACTAGATAATTAAAATCTTTTACAAGTGTCATATTTCTTATGATTCTATGTTGAGATTTGCATATCTGTTTAATCATATATCTCCACTACTTTTACAAGATTCCTTTCTTAGTAGGTAGATTTCTCCTGAAAATGTGTCATGAATATCATTTTTTTGTAAGATACTGAGTCCAACGTGCAATATCATGTAATCTCTAATTCCCTTGCCTACCCTCAGCACGGTATATATCATGGTTCTCAGTTACTCTTCTCTCATTGTTGGGACAGATACCCCACAATGGGTATTTAGCTTCTAGTTACTGGGGGTTTCAGTCCATGCTCCACTAGCTCCAAGGCAGAGCAGAACATGGCAGAAAGCAATGTTTCATGGCAGCAGCAAAGAGCAGAGAGCAAGGGGAGGACTAGCAGCAACAATGGCAACAGAGAGCCATTGTTGTGTCTTTATCTCTCTTATGTTCCATCCAGGCTATCCACTCCAGGCTGGATGTAGCACTCACACCCACAGTCCCAGCAGTACTCAGATCCTTAAAACCAGCTTCAGATCGTGAATGAATCACAAACTGTAGGACTGTGCCTCAGTGACTACATGGGGCTTTGGGAGGACAAATACACACAAACCATAACTGCATATCAGAGTTAAAAAGAAACATTGTTACTGTGGGTAGCACAGAGTGGTTACGTTCACACTAGCAACTGAGGCAGTGTGGAACAGACAGAAAAATATGTGAGATACAAACTGTATAGCTATTCTTCCAGTAGGGGTGATATACCCATCAGGCATATGAGCTCCTTAGGCATTGCTCCTTAGGCATTGATGATACTGGCTGTGCTACTTGTAAGGGTCCCAGGCACTAGCTGTACCAAAGTTGCTGAGGAGTCTGAAGCACATGTTCTCAAAGAAGTTTGGGTCTGATATGGTCAGATCAATTACTGAAGGCTTGGTCCCAACCAGTGACACTACTGAAATATGGTGAATATTTTAGGAGGTGGGTTTTAGGTGGAAGATATTCGTGACTAGGGATATATCTTCGAAGGGTTTATACTATTCCATACTGTTCGTGGAGCTCTTTCTCTCTCATTTGCTCTCGCTCTCTTGCTATCTGTTTTTAGCTGCCTGAGGTAAACAGCTTTCTGCTAGCCTGAAGGAAAATAAACCAAAACATTGCCCTTTTAAGGGCAATACTAATACCTCTAAGGCATTTTGTCAAATTAACGTAACACATTTGCAACAAGACAATGATGTGGACCCAACTGCTACAAAGAGAGAAACAAAGACTCCCAGCATCCCACTCCACTGCACTTTTACCCGCACTTTTCAGCAGAGTGTGACCAAACAGAGTGCACAGGTGGGCAAAACTGAGACCTACGTAGGTATGCTGGTGGCAGCAGTGTTGTTCCTTGCTGTGACTAAAAGGGGTGTGCTCCCCCCCACAGCGCATGCCCGGGGTCTAGGTTATGCCTGGGCCTTTCCCTCTGTAGTGCCCACCATGGACAAAGCAGGAGTTGGCTAAACCTGAAACTGGACAAAATCCCTCTTGGGAGCTCCCTTCTTGTCGGTATATCCAGGAATGGAGCAATATTTAAGGCTGTTTACCCTCTCATTCTTTTGGCTGTGGTTCCCACCAAGGAGAGAGTAGGAGTGGGTCATGACTGGAGCCAAATAAAATTCCTCTCAGCAGAAGTTCCTGTGGAAGCAAACGAAAGGTTATCAAGTCTTGTGCTGGGTAAAGTCTCTTTATGGACTTCTTAGACTGTGCATTCTGGGCAGCACAGCAGCAGCTGGAGACACTCTATTGATCAAGACTGCTCCAGCATTGCTCTTGCCCAAGCACAGTGCTGCATGGCCAGGACCACATGGCTAATTGCTTTCAGTCCTGACACCAGTTGAATCTGCATTGTTGTATGTTGTGATCCGGAGCCGAAAGAAACAATGAGAAGACCCGATGAATGTAGCGTCAGAGGCCTCATTGAGATCTGTCTCTCTCCAAGTGAGCCCAGAACTCTAGAAGCAGCTCCTTTTTATTTAGGTTACACAACAGAAGATTTACAGGGGTGAGAGGGGATAATCACCAATGTCTCAAGTAAGGGTGGATCATGTCACAGTGCTTGTTCCCTACAGCACAGTGTTCACAGCAAATTTGTGCCCCCCCCAAAAAAAAAAAAAAATCACTCTCCAGGGCCAGGCTGATGCAATGGGGCCAAGCGATGGAACGTCTATGAGGTCACAGAAATAGGAGTGTGCTGGGGTTTCTGAGTCCTAAAGTAGTTCAAATTCAAACAATAATTCCTTTCCCAAGATAGCTCCTAAGTATACCCACATATGAGATTCCTTTCTAAAAAAAGCTATTATGTAGGTTTCAGGTTACTTATCTAATTCAGCTGCAAGCTGGTAAGGATTATGAAACTTTTCTCTTCCTAGGCTTAATAAGTCCCAAGTGATAATCACCAGTACTCTCCTTCACCACTACTGGGTGGCAAGTCTTAGGATATCTTGTTTCTCTTCCTCTGCTATTGTCCCAACTTTGAGTCTTATAAGATTTTAACTTTACTCCTGTTCGTTCCAGTGTTCTCCCATAATCACTCATTTGGAAACGCACCTCTACACATGTTGTTTTCATTCTCTTTGGTTGAGGAGCAAAAAGTGCTAGGGGCTTCTGCTTAGCCATCTTGCTTTCAGCATAGAGGCTTAAAGTAAAAGAAAGTTGACTCCCAGTTTTCTTGATATGTAGATGTAGACATGTGGATATTCTTTGGCCAGCGAGAGATAGACATGAATTCCTGTGAAAGGTTTCCCTTTCCAAATAAAAATAAAAAATTACATTTAGCGACATTTGACCCTTTGCCCTAGTTACACTGTGGCCTGTGCCTCCCTCCCCCTCAACAAGCTCCGACCTACATTGTTGTTTTATATCCTAGTTAATTTCTTCTTCTCCTTCTTCTCCTTCTCCTTCCTCTTCTTCCTCTTCTTCCTCTTCTTCCTCTTCCTCTTCCTCTTCCTCTTCCTCCTCCTCCTCCTCCTCCTCCTCCTCCTCCTCCT
>PVJA010028816.1:0-27226 GCA_004027025.1 Myocastor coypus | reverse complement strand
AAAAAAAAAAAAAAAAAAAAAAAAAAAAAAAAAAAAAAAAAAAAAAAAAAAAAAAACGAAGTCAATTAAGTATGTAGTATAGTAACGAAAATGGGTGGTGGCCCACGCCTGTAATCCCAGCACTCGGGAGGCTGAGGCAGGAGGGTCAGTGTGAGTTTGAGACCAGCCTGGGCTACAAAAATGAGCTCAAGGCCAGCCTCAACTGCATAGCGAGACCCTGTCTCAAAAAGACCAAAAAAAAAAAAAAAAAAGTGGATTTCAAGGGCCACCAGAATTCTGTCATCTTTTCTCATAAGAACGTATTTTCTCCTTTGTCCTCAGCATTTACGCTCCTCAATAGTTTGCGTGAGCTCAAAACTAGGAGCAGCAATTATGCCTAACGCATTTGCACAAACAAAGCTAGAATCATCCTCTGTCAATTATTTTCTTCCAAGGATTACCTGAACTAGTCACAGCAAGCCTTTCTCTGGCCAATCTTGGTGCTCATTGGCTTTCCCAAGTGCTACTAGTCCTTGATACTTCCCTGGAAGAACCCGTGCTCCTCAGGCTCCAGGCCAGGAGCTTTCTCCTTAGAACAGCGCTGCTACCAGCGTCCCCAAATCAGGCAACTCTATAGCACCTTTGGGATGCACGTGTACATTTTAGAAGTGCTGATTATTATTATTATTATTATTATTATTATTATTATTATTATTATTATTATTATTGTCTTTTTAATGTATTTGGCACAGGGTCTCACTACCCAGCTCGGACTCACAGTGATCTCCCTGTTTTCAGGTTCCCCAACTCTGGGATTACAGGCATGCACCACCACGCCTGAACTCAGTAGCTGGCTTGGAATGCCTGGGGAAGAACCAGTGCAGATCGTGGTGCCAGGGATCAAAGCCTGGTTCTTGCGCGTGCATAAGCAGGCGCTTAGTCCTCTGAGCTCTCTTGTAAGCCCTTAGAAGTCCTGAATTCAAGATGTCATAAGTGACGTTTTCCAGCAGTTCTTGGTTGTTTCTGCCGCTAGTAAAATAATTTCTTTATCATTAGGAACAATTATGATTCTATTCATTTTACATAGGATTTCATTATTAATATTATTTCCTAAGGATTTGTATTTAAAGAGAATATTTTAAATGATAAAGAAATCATTGTAAACAATACATAATTTCACTAAACAAAGTGATGGGAATTCAACAATGGTAATTGTATTGCATATTGTTCTCTTCAAATTAGCTGTTCAGATTGCCAGAGATAATTATGCAAAAAATTGATCAAGAAAACTTAAAAAAGAAAAAAACAAATTAAGCATAAACTGCACCTTTCAATAGACCAGTAGAAATCAACAGTACAATTAGCCACGCTAACTTGTATATGTACATATATATTTTTCTCTTCTTTTTTTTTTTTTTTTTTTTTTTTTTTGTATTTGGGAAAGGGTCTATAGCAGCAGTTCTCAACCTGTAGGTCACGACCCTGGCAGGGGGGTCAAACGACCAAAATGCAGGGGTCACCTAAAACCATTGGAAAATATATATTTAAACCCGTGCTATGCCATGGTGAAATGTTATTTATTGGAATTAATAATAAATATTTCTCAACATATAATTAAATATTGTCTTTGGGATTAATCACTATGTTTAAATTGTGTTTGATTTGTAGCAATGAGAATACATAATGCATATCAAATATTTACATTCTGAATCATAATTGTAGCAAAATTACAGTTTTGAAGTAGCCACCAAAATTATTTTTTGCTTTGGGGGTCACCGCAACATGAGGAACAATACTGCAGGGTCATGGCATTAGAAAGGTTGAGAACCACTGGTCTATAGGGTCTACAGGGTCTTACTACTAGATCGGACTCATAGGGCTTCTCCTGTTTTTAGCGTCCGAAGTGTTGGGATTACAGGCATGCACCACCATGCCCAGTCTAAATCGTCATCTCAGCATGCCCTGAAGGCAGGGTTGGCACCACAAGCTGGGGATCAAACCCTGGCCACTGTACTCTGCCTAAGCAGGCGCTTTAGTCCACTAAACTATCAGGCCAGCCCTTTTTTTTTTTTCTTCTTTCGTAAGACTAGCTTAAAAATAAATAATACTTCCTACTTATACTTGTGTATTAAGAGGGTAAACTTAGCCTACAAAACAGTCCTGCAGTACACACGCATGTCATACATTTCAAGCATGGAATGAGCTCAAATATGGACAGAAAGATGATGCTTTAAGGGGGTAAGAAGTGTTATCGGTAGAGTCCCCTGGTCAGACGATGGAGACCAGGACAATAACTTGACTGCTTCTACGCAAGAGAATTGCATCACTCCCGTATGAAGGGGTCACTCTGTTCCGCTTGACAGTTTTAGAAGTTGGGAGTCCATTGCTTAGCCCCTCGGACACTGGCATCCTTGGCACCGATGGGAAATCACTGGCATGGAAATATCTGGGGTGAGGTCAGCTCAGGGGGATTATTTTACCTTTGTTGGTGAAATGGGAGACAGGAATGTACACAGAGAATGGGGGCCCCTGAGGTGGAACGCAGGTGACAGGTCTACAGGAACAAAGGTACAAGGGGGAATACAATGAGATTGATGGATTAATTATTAATGTAAGTTGCGTTGTAGTTACTTTTCTGCAAAAAAAAAAAAAAAAAAAAAAAAAAGGTCCTAATCCCAAAATGTATCTTTCTAGAATTACATAGCACATTGTTCAGAATTGATTTTTTGGCTTTCTATTCTGAGAGTCCTAGAGGTTCAGTGTGAGCACAAGGTGACCTGTCTCACCACGGTTCTACCAGGATAAGTGGCTCTGTCCTTCCCAGCTGAGCTCTACATTCTGCGCTTATATCACTACCTAGGATGCCTTATTTGTCAACAACTCGGCATGCTTTGTATATTTCTAGGTTGGAGAATGGTGATATTTAACATCCTTCTAGTTTTGTTCTCAAAATGTCAATCCTGCCAAACCTTTATTTCTATCATACACATTTACTACCTTAACATATTAGTTTTCATGTTTGTGACTTGGCTCCCTGCTACCTAGAAAAGATACAAAAACCTCCGCCTTCTCTATTGTCTTACCAGTACCAACAGAATTGTGCAAGCTGTAGGCTTCTGACATCTCAGTTCTTGGAGTCCACTACTAACATGGCTTGGATACCTTGGATACTTTTTCAATGAATAGAGATAATTCCTAAATATTTTGCCCTATCTTTTCCTTTCTGGGACTGGAGATAATTATCAACATATTATATTGACAAGATACAGCAGAATAAGTATGAATTAATGGCCTTCTGGAATAAATAATATATAGTCTTTATATACTATTTATCCAGTAGACAGAAATCTAAGCTATGTTAACATTCTCGAACTAAAAACAAAATCCTTTATTTGTTTGGTACAGAGTCTTCCTATGCAGCTTGAATGCTTAGTAATCCCCCTGCCTCAGCCTCCCCAGGGCTGAGCTTACAGGCATGCACCACAATGTCTGGTTTCAGTGGCTGGCTCAGTGAGCCAGCATCACTGGACCAGCATCATATGTGGTTCTGGGGAGACAACCTGGGTTCTTGTACTTGCCAAGCAGGTGCTTAGACTGCCAGGCTATCTCCCTAATCCTCTCAGATATTTTTAAGAATAAACTTATCACCAAAATTCATATGTATAACCACATTTACTTCAATAATGTACATTTGCATAAAATTCCACTGATCTCTAATATTTAGAACTGTACTTTATGTAATTAAATAAAAAATGTTATTCTGTTTTATGGAGCTAGGTGTCATGTCAAAGTAAAAAGTAAAACTTTAAAGATAGTAGAAACAATTACACTAAAAATCAGTGAAACCCTAGTAATGGTTCACTGAACTAATTTTAAATGTAAATGCTGCTACTTCTCTTAATTCCTGACTATGACAGAATGCATGTGGGCCTAAAATTGTGCAGAGCAGCAGACTTAGAATCAGTGCGCTAGCCGGGCGTGGTGGTGCACGTCTGTAATCCCCGCATTTGGGAGGCTGAGGCAGGAGAATCAGTGTGAGTTCAAGACCAGCCTAGGCTAAAAAGTGAGTTGAAGGCCAGCCTAAACTGCATAGTGAGACCCTGTCTCAAAAAGACCAAAAAAAAAAAAAAAAGAATCAATGTGCTACTGTGCTCTGGGTCTGCTTTAACTATGCATCATTCAGTACGTAATTTTAAGATGATCCAAAATTCCTTTACTTACACACAGCTGTTTTTTGAGTAAGTACAATTTTTAATTTTTTGTTGGTTTAACAAATTTTCAAAATTTTTAAAGCGATGTTGATCCTTAATATTTTATTTAATGTTTAGAGATGCATTTGATAGTGTGGAAGCACTAATTCAAAATATATGAGGCAATTATTAGAAATTAATTATATCTTAGATGACTTTTAAAAGCTGGAATTTAATGCATACATATAAAAGGGAAAATGAAGTTAATATACAATAAAATTATATGAGAATTACTTAAACTTAGGCTATAAATGTAAATTACATTCTTATTAGCATATTAAACTTTCAGTATTACTGTTCTCAAGATATTTAAGCAGAACTGTAAAGCATAGTTATAGCTAGAATTAATGTTTTCAAATAAAAACAGGGTTCTTTTTTATGTTTTTGTGGTCCTAAAAATGAATTTGATTAACCTCTTAAAAACAATTACATTAAGTGGAAATCAAAAAATTAACATGAACAGCATTGTCTATAGATTTACTCATAAACATATAGTAATACACCCATATATGGATTTCATCAAACATATGTGCAGAAAGAATTAACATATTAATACCAATGTTTAAATATTACTCCTTGACACTTGGAAATTATGTAACTTGGGATCTATATCATTAAGAAATACCATATGAACAAAAACAAGTAATTGAAAACATAAGATTATAATGGTAGTCTTCGTCTTAGCAAATGCTGAAAAATTAAACATAAGCAAGTTACTTAAAATCAAATATTTATATATTAAATGCACAAGTATTGCTGCATATAAAGCCACTCTTTTACTTTTTAGTGCTACATAATAATCTCTAGATTTTGTCAAGATATATTATTGATATGCTGTATTCATATATCGAGCAGAAAATTACTAAAAATCTCAACAATTTTAAGAAACTATATGTTTGCATCGTAACAAATGTGAGATCAAACTCTATTATTCACCTTAGTTAGCTGTTCATGTAATCATTTTAACTTTCCACTTTATTTTCAAAGCTACAATTAATGGAACTAATGGAAAACTTGACCTACAGATTCATTTTTTTTATTTAAAATTTTATTTTAAAGAGTAAAACTAGAATAAACAAAGATACAAAAAGAGTAACAAGCAAGAGTATATTTAGTACAAAATTTCAAAACAAAAACTTAACAATGGTTGTATTATATATTGTCATCATCAAAGTCTGTTTAAATTAGTAGATATAGGTATGTAAGATTAGCCATGAGCTACATGTTCTGAAGACAAGTTTGAAATATTAAAAAATTACAAAATTAGATCATGGTAAAAATGGTGCCTTATACTTAAAAGGGAAAGGAGTTGTACACCTGTTTATACTACATGAGGCAAATCTGTGATGCTCAAATTTTTGTAATGTTGCTTTGCTCTCACGAATAAAGACTTTACTTGTACATTTTCTTAGTTACTGATGTTCTCTTTTATGCCTTCGTTTTTCTCCTCCCTCTTTAATGTAAAGAGTTCTGGACTTACAGTTTCCTGTTCCCTCTCTCTACCAATCCCATGGCAACCATGATGCTGCCCTGGTCGGTGTTCAACTCACCCTGACTTGGTGAACCTTTGCCTGCGGAATCCCAGTCACAGCGGGATTCCTCTAAAGTCAACATTTCACAAGGGAGGCTGATAAAGGCGACTTTGTGACACGAACAGCCAGCACCAAGCTCAATGCAGCGTCCAGCTCCCACAGAGCTCGCACGAGATTTGGTCTTGTGCAGGAGCATTGGACTGGCCGTGCCTGGGTCACTGGCCGTGCCTGGGTCACTGGCCATGCTGCAGCGGCCCAGAATGACTTTCACAGAAAGTATCTTTATGCTTCCCAGGTAGTCTGGTTCATGCCATGTGTTATGGCCTAGGTGCGCTCCCTGTGTGTCTGCTCTTCTGCTAGACTTCTTTCTTCACCATGAAATCCGTCATTTGACGCACACACAATGAATATCTCCCATAATTTCTTTCTTCTATCATCTCAGTTTTTGCTCACACTTTAATTTCTACGCTGAAGTAAGATTTGCCTGAGGTAGGAGAACGAACTGAGCCTTGCTGTGAATGAAGAGCTGAAATGCAGCGTCGCCATCGTCTGTGACGAGCACCGGGCTGAGCACCGAAACCACGCAGCACAAATTCAGACAGGGCGCGACTCCCTGGAGGACAGACTGAAACACGTCAGTGTTGCTTGGGCTCTTTTGCCCTCCCCAAACCCTGACCTCTCTGCTCCTCCACCCTACAGTTCTGTACAAGAATTTACTTACTTTAATGACAGAGAAGATAAGCAATGAAACTGAGTTTCTTTTTTTTTTCTCTTTTAAAGAAAATACACCATACAACATAACACAAGCAGAAATGATGCAGAGTTCATAAAGCAAGAAGCTAAGAAATTAACAGTGGTTGTTATATTGCCCAATGTTGTGCTCAAAGCAGTTCTGCAGATGATCAGATATAAGCATGTAAAATTGGTCAAAAGTTGAACAGCAACTATTCCTTTCAACAAACCAATAGAGGGCTATGTAGATAGCTCAGTGGAGTAAGTGCTCACCTGGTGAGCCCAAGGTACAGATTTCGATCCCTGGTACCACCAAAAAAATAATAATAATCAATAAACCAATAGAAGTTTCTAATACATATATCTTAGCTATCTTGTTCTTTGTGATTTGCTATCTATTTATCTGTCCATATATTTTCTCCCCCCCCCTTTCCCTCATCTGAAAACATCATACCACAGTGATATTTCTGTGCCCATGTTTATAGCAGTATGATTTGTCATAGTTAAATTTTGGAAACAGCCCAAATGCCCATTAATTGAGGAAAAAGAGATGTGATATTTTTATATTATAGAGTATTACTCAGCTAGAAAGACAGATAAACTCAAGGATTTATTTTTTTATGTATTTGGTTGCTAGAAGGTCTCACTGCTCAGCTCGGACTCATAACGATCTTTCAGTTTTCAGCCTCCTCAGCACTGGGGTTACAGGTGTGCACCACCATGCCCACTCTCAGCTGGCTCAGCGCACCCTGGGGCCTGGCTTTGTACAGCATGTGGTGCTAGGGATCAAGCCACGGTCCCTGCACTCACCAGAGCTTGCCTGAGCAGCGACGTTAGTCCCCTGATCTATCTTGCTGGCTCCAAAACTCAAGGATTTTATAGTAAATGGATGCAACTAGAGACCGTACTCATAAGTGAAATAAATCGGACTCAGGTGCATGAACACCATGCTGTCTCCCTAGTATGAGAAACTAAGAGTAAATAAAATCCAAAAAATAGCAATAGATACTATGGAAATGAGTTTTAAAAAAAGGTTAGTTCCAAGAGCTGATATATTATACATTGTTGTCTTCCTAGTAGTTTAGTAGAGTACAAAATATAGGCAGGTTATCTTGTATAAATAATATCAACACAAAATACCCTTTTCAAATAACTAAGAGAAACTAGCACGGTGTCAAGAAGATAGCTGAATGGACTGAGTGCCTGCCTTGGCAAGCACAGGGACCAGGCTTTGAGCTCAGGCTCCACAGCAGCAGCCCTGCCACTGGGCACGCTGAGCCAACCACGGAGCTTTCCTTTTCCTTGCCTTTCTTTCCCCTTCCCCCAACACAGTTTTTTCACAGTACCCATAGAGCAATAATGATCATTACTCTTCTCTGTTCTTCTACCTTTGTTATTCCCTTTTTACAACTGGAGAAAGCAATCTATAGATTTTATCACTGCTTTTTAAGTGTTAACAAGATTTAGAAACCATGCAACATGACAACCTTACTTTATGTTGCACAAAACTCTCAATTGTCAGGTGCACTAATTATGCTAATGAGTATGCATTGAATTAGTGATTTTACCTGTCTCCTAGGACATATCTCTCTCTGTTTTGCTACAGAATCCTAGAGCTGTGATTACTTCAGAGATCTCTGATGATTTAAATAGTCCCTTGATTGTCTTGGCCTGGGGCTTTTCTTCAATGCTATCCACTAGCTGGCCGCAAGTGATGTCACAAATTCCAAAGTAAATTAATACTTTCGCCTCTGTTTACAAACATACTACTTCACCACTTCAGCGATTTCCAAGCAAGAGCCTTGCAGAATGTAAAAGTAAATTGTTTGAAGAGCACTAACATATTTTCTACTTAATAAAGAAAGAAACGACCACATTCCATGACAATAGTTTTACCAATTGGCAAATTTTTGTAAGTAAAGATTGTACATCACATGTAGCCACTCAACTTAAACTTAATTCTGTATGTGTTCATGAATTTTATATGGCCAATCATAAAAAATGTCTACTTGGTTATTTTATAATTGAAATTAAATTAAATTGCCCAATAGGTTTAAAAGTAATAGGCGTCTCATGGTAAAGACATATCCAACTTATTTCTGCAGGAGTGTGAGTGGAATAAAATGTGTAAGATACGGATATGGGGTCATTGCTAATAAAATTTGCTTTTTTCATTTGAGTGCAAACAAAGTATACATCATCCATTTCTTTTTTCAAAAGAAGCAAATTATTTTGGAAAAAAAGTTCAAGTATAACAATTAAGGATACATACAAAGGAATGCTTTCATTTTCTTAAAATTATTACATATATCTCTTTGAAACATGTTGAAAACTGAAAACTCCTGTGTTCTAGTAATACATATTTTTTTTGTTTTTGTGGTCGGCTCAGCCTGCCCTGGAGGCAGTGTTGGCACAGTATGTGGCGCCAGGGATCAACCCACAATCCCTGCCTTTTGCCTAAGCTTGCCTGAGCAGGCACTTTCGGCTGCTGAGCTATCTTTTCGGCCCCCTTCTAATAACATATTCATATGCCATAAATCTAAGTAGTCTGTACTTTCTTGCTTCCAAATGGATCGTATTTTGCTCTGCCAATCCCTACACATTTATGTTCTATCTTTTAAAATCTTTTTCATGTTCTTTTCATTTCCTTTCTATACTGATTTTATTATACCAGATTCCATCCTCATCATTTTCCTTGGCCTCTTTTCCTCCCACTTACTTCTGATTTGCACACAGATCAGACTCTGGCAATTCTGCACTCGGCTTGAACCTTTTCTTCACTTCTGAATCTTCTCTTACCTCCATCAAGTTCAGGGCCCATGGGCTAGAGACTAGGTCATTTTCCAATCCTTTACCTTCAACGTGGAGGTAAACAAAAGGCAGGGAGACGAACCTGGATGCCGTGAATGAAAGGTGAGAGGCCAGAAATCCCATCATGATTTCCACGGGTGCGGCCCACTTTACAAGAGAGCCAGTAGCGCTTGGACACTGTGTTGTCTTTTGGAGTTCTAAACAGTGTTTAAAATACAGTAAAGGAAATACATGTGTGGGTGGGTGAGGTAGCTCAGCGGTCTAAAGCGCCTGCGTAGGCAAATCTAGGCAGGCAGCGGGGACCGTGGCTCTGTCCCTAGCGTATGGTGCCACACCAGCACCACCCTCAGCAGGCCAAAAAATACCCAACCAAACAAGAAAAAAAAAAAAAAAAACTTAATCCCTCAATATTTAGGAACAAGCATATAATCAAGTTAGAGAAAAATTAAACATTAAATTGACTTTTCTAATAATGTGTGATTGTTTTTAATTTATTAAAATGTAAGCCACAGTAAAGTAATCCATGCATACATGTCCAGTTTATTTATTTAAATGCATACATGTCCTCTGAATTTCAAAGCCTAGCATAGTTTTCTCTTATAGTAACATAAAATAAACAAAATTACTTCTAATCACCAAGATTTTTCCCTAGTGAATATTTTGATCTATTCAATAATTGAATTATTAAATTATTGTGACATTTTTAGAGAGGAAAATAATTTTTCCTCCACCATGCAGACGTTATCAGGGCTCTTGCGACTCATTCATGTTCCGTGTTCGAAAGTCAAATGGTTGGAAATTTACTGCAAAGCAGCTGCAATGTTCGTCACCTGCATGATCCAGACTGTGCTAATTACATTGTCAGTGCAACTTTTATTGTCAACACTGAATGACAGTAATGTGTTTCAAGAACAGGTGTTTCAAGGACTCACAAAACCACTCTGAAAAACTAACTTTGTTTTAACTAAGATTTAGGTAGCCAAATGGAAAATAACAGGGACAAGCGCAGCTCTAAACTAGTGAGCTCGTCCTCCCTAGGGATCCCCCACACATAGCCATTGTGAGGTGGCACGTGTGCACCTGCAGGTCTGTGTTGCTAAGCAACAGGGATTTAATATGTATTTGATACTGAATTGAAATAGCAGTATGGTTTGTCACCAAAATTGTATCGCCCCTGTTAATTTCAGCTTTAAAAAATATTTTATCAATGAAGAGAAAGAATAGACAAAAGATGGAAAATTCACATTAGGTTGTCAGAAATGAAAGAACTGCACAAAGTAATAAAGTGATTTAAATAACTATTGGAAAATGAGGCATTCTAGGCCCCACTTGACCCAGCTATTTCCCTTTTGGGTAGCTTCCTAAAATAATTAAAAATGTCATACTATAATGATATATACACAGCCATGTTTATAGCAGCACAATTTATAATAGCTCAATCTTGGAAACAACCCAAATGCACCTGAACTAAAGAATAGCTAAAAAAAAGAGGGTCTTTCTGTGTTTGTTTGTTTGCTTGCTTGTTTTTCTAATACAGTGGAGTACTACTCAACTATGAAAAAAGATAAAATTGAGACTTTTCAAGGTAAACATGTGCACCTTAGGACCAAATATTTCAGTGAAATAAATCAGTCACACATGTGTAAATTGTACAATGTTCCTGTAGTGTAAAAAAGTAAGTGTGAGGACTTAAGTGCAAAATAGTCATTGTAAAATAAGAAATGGTTCCAAAGAAAGGCAAACTAGAGAGGAGGTGGGGGAAAGAAAGAAAGGAAAAGAAAAAGATGAAAGAAGGACCCGACGGAAGCAAAGTTTTGTAAATAAGGAAAGAATGAGGGGTTGAAGGGAGGGGAGGGCGTTGGTGAAAAGAAAGAAGAATCAAGATACATTATGAAGGTCCAGCGAGATAGCTCAGCAGACTAAACGCCTGCTTCAGCAAGCACAGGCCCCAGGATTTGACCCCTGGCACCACATGAGGTGCTGGCCCCACCCCTGTGGGCTGAGCCAATCACCAAATCTGGGCATGGTGCTGCATACCTGTAATCCCAGTGGCAGGGAGGCTGAAACAGGAGGAGCACTTGGAGTTCGAGCTGTGTAGTGAGATCCACTGCGCGCGCACGCGCACACACACACATACACACACACACATACACATAAAATAAAAGTAAAATAAAGATCATGAACAGGTACAAATTCTCTATGGTGAATATGAAAGTTATGTTTGTCTAAATTGTACCAATAAACATTAAAATTGAAAACACTTGAAAAAATATGACAAGCTTCCCACTACATTTAAATGCTATTTTCATTTAAAATTTTACCAAAATTGGAAATAATTGTGATAGAAATTATTTGGTAGCTGTAATTTATAAATCATGCATTGTTTTTTGACTTTCATGCAATTAAACCATGGCAGCAGGGCAGTCTTAAACCATGAAAACTCAGGAATTGAGGAACTTCAACATGTGAAACTGCTATGAAAGATTTATAAATCCTTAAATTATATTGTTCTAATAATATAGGTTTTCCAATGTGAACATCAAAAGCTCATCTTCTCCAAGGCTGTATAACTCCTGCTCTGTGTTATAAGATTTTTAATTATGTAGGTTTCATGATGTTGTCTCATTTAGGACATAGCTAATTTTCAAATCAAATGTTGAAAACATTTTTTAAAAATTTCTTACTCAGTCCTTTTCACGAGAGATAAACAACAGGTGTAGGGTGAAAGCACGTGTCTCAC
The DNA here is from genome assembly GCA_004027025.1 of Myocastor coypus. Lineage (NCBI taxonomy): Eukaryota > Metazoa > Chordata > Mammalia > Rodentia > Myocastoridae > Myocastor > Myocastor coypus. The sequence goes on along the minus strand of PVJA010028816.1, from coordinate 15,182 downwards.
AAGCGACATAATGAATTTTACAGTAAATTTAGCGACAAGGGCATTGGTAAGTTTAATGTCTCATAAACAAAATCTCTATATTGTATTTCCATGTGTTACAATACAGTTTGGTTTGGGTGCACATTTTGGGGCTATTTCAATGTACTATTTCAAGCTATTTTGCTCTAATGTAATAATGGATACATTATTCGAATTTTCATAGGACTTCTGTGAAGTAATCATGTCCATTTTACAAATGAGGAGATGAGGCTTCCGGGGCAGCCCTTTCTGACACCCAGTCTGTTGGTGGCCTCGGCACCCAGCCGGTAAACCCTGCGCAACAACCAGGGAAGCGCCCCACTCCGAGTCGCGCTCTCCGTAGGTCCCTAAGCCACAGGCGTCCTCCTGTTAATAAACTTCAGAACACAAGCTCTGATAATTCCTCTGTGCGCTCGTGGTTCAGGAAATTGACTACCTAGTTAGTTGGTGGGGAATCTCTGATGGAATTAATAGATTCATCTTTATTTAAAAGCATGCCTTGGGATGGCCAAAATAGCTCAGCGAATTAAATCACCTGCAAGCAGGGGCCAGCAGTTTGATTCCCGGGCCTGCTGTGCTGGCTGGGTCCCCAAGGTACACAGAAATGGCAATTGAGACTGGACGTGGTGGCACGCCTCTGTAATCCCAGCTCTTGGGAGGCTGTAAACAGGTGGCCACTATGAGTCAGATATAGTAGTGAGATCCTGAACACCCTGTAGACCCTTCCCTAAAAATACAAACAAACAAAAAACATCTCAGTAATCATTGATAGGTGTAGTGTATATATGTTCCTGAAATCACAAAAGTTAAAAGCAAAGGCTCATCACGCCAAGGATGAAAGCATGCCGCACCTGTAGCCTCCAAGCCTCGCGAGGACTCAGGCCGCCTGTGCAGATCTCGGCCCCCACCAGGGAGCCAGTTGCCCAGAGTGGCCTGTGGCTGTCAGGCCATCCTGTCCGTCCCCACCTCTCCTGGTGAAGAGGCTGAAAGTCCCTGAGTTCCACATCATTCCTTGAAATTCCTTCAAATAAATATGGGTTCACTTATACTCAATATAACTCCAAAAGGGGGCCAATGTTAAAAGTCATATATTAGCTAATCAAATTGAAGCAAATGAAAACAATATTCATAGTAATTAAAAAAGAAAGAAAGAAAAGACTCTCACTTGCCGAAGGTGAAGACCGCATGTAATTTGAATGAAGCTCTGGATTTCCTAGGCTTTAGCGGGGAAAGAGAAAGAAGTCCCAGGTGTCCCTGTCCGAAAGAACAATCAGTGGTAAATTACGTCCCCAAATCGACATTATTCTGTAGAGTCCTACAGCCCCCTCATAGAAATGTTCAATGCAACAAATTGGACATAATTGACTACATGCTATCAGTGTTTTTTTTTGTTTTGTTTTTGTTTTGTTTTGTTTTGCTTTGCTTTGCTTTGTTTAGTAAGACGTGAAAACACAGGAATTTACAAAGCAAAATGAAATTTATTCCATCAAACAATTAGTCATACAGATGTGATCTTTCCCTTCCTCACTTTTCCATGTGCTCTGGCGTCTTCTTGTCCCCAGAGCAAACCCCCCAGCCTCACAGATCCTTCCGAGCCTTCCCAGCAGGCTTTGCGCTCTCCTGTGCCTCACAGCACCTGCACCCGTCTCCATAACTCGCTCATCGCCGGCGGCCATGACTGTGCTCCTGCAGAAGTTGTGCTCTCCGCGGCAAAGATCCTCGCCCGTTTTCCCCCACCAATGCCACAGCCTATGGCCTCTTCCCACGGCCCTACTCTTGCTCTCCCCAGAAATTGTTCTCCTGCTCCCCCTTGGCCCCCTTCTGACCGGTAGGAGAGATGTCTTGCTCCACTTCATGCACTTTCAGAGAACATTACAAAGGCTCCGACATCCAGGACAAACAGGCTTACCTGGTAGTCTGTCAATATTTTTTGATAAATAAATAAAGAAAAATGAGCAGGATTTATTTTTCATTCATGATAAATTGAAGAAAAAAAAAAAAAAAAAAAAAAAAAAACCTTGTGAATCAGAGATCAGTCGTTCCATTGGTCTATCAGAATCATATAAAAGAATCACTGATGCGCTTTCCAAAGATGTGAAATCTATTTTCAAATATCCTAATTTCATAAAGGTTCTCCAAAGCTGGAAGACATAACTATGAAAGCAATGGTGGAGCCCATACTAGAGCCCACCGAGATGCCTATTTAGAACACAATAGTACAGAGGTCCAGCCAGTCCTAAGTAGAGAACTTGGCATAGCTACAGCAGGACATGGGCTTGGTTTTGGCAATTTTTTCACTTGTTACTAGGTTTTATTATTTAATCTGAAAGCCAGTCTCTTCATCGTAGGATTGTACTTACAGCACCTTCCATTGCTGTGCCAGGGAAAATGTTTAAAAGATTTATAAACACTTTGGACACTTATTACAAAAGTTGGAAGACCAGATCAGCACCCTTGGCCCCAAATACCTACACATGGGAGATACCTGTAAAAACTACTGAATCCTTTCTGAGAAACACTTATTAATAATGACTAAAGCACTCCAGTTCTATAGAAATCATTTTAGAAAGGTTAATAAAAGTATGTTCCTCAAGAAACCTGCCATGGTTTGTGTCGAGGTGTCTCCACAAAGCCTCATGTAGTTAGTGAGGCTGTGTCTAGAGTTTGTGATTAATTCATGATCCAGTGCTGAGATTATGGAAGCGTGTGAGCACCAGCCTTGCGGCAGGTAATCTGCATGCAGATGTGAGGACGGGGAGCGGCTTGCTAGCTACTGCAGCTGTGGCTCCACCTTTGCCTATTGGCTGTTTTCCCGCTGCCAGGGGCTGCTGCCCTCTGCTGTGCACCACTCTGCCTTGGAGCTAGCTGGGTATTTACTGAAGCCTGCACTACTTTTGAGCTAAGTAAACCTTTCCATCCTTAATTTTCAGTATTGAGTATTTTGTCTCAGTAATAAGACAGAGTCAAAGTAATAAGAGAGAGTCAAAGCCTCATGTAAGAACTGGTAATCCTCGACTGGGTGTGGGGGCACACACCTGTAATCCCAGCACTTGGGACGCCATAAACAGGCGGACCACTATGAGTCTGCTTTAGTAGTGAGACCCTGAACACCACATACTCCCTTGCCTAAAATACAATCAAATAAAGAAGCCAACAAAATAAAATTAAGAACTGGTAATCCTACATTCAGACAACTCTTCTTCCCCACAGTGTTAGAACGCACAGCTCTGAAGCAATTGTTCAGCCTGAGTTTTTTCCTCTCAAATCAAGCCAGCTTCTTCAACATCACAGAATATGTCCCAAGGACACCCTGTCTTTGGTCTACCTTGTATGCCTGCCAGGAGAATGTAACCAGCAAGTCTGTTCACAAGTAACTGAAGACCTTGTTTCATTTTGTAAAATTATTTTAAAATGACTACTGAATTAAATAAAATATCTCACAAAGAAACTCTGAGTTTAGGTAGATTACGTTGAGGTGTGAAACAAGTCAGTTTCTGAGGTCACAGTCAGACAACCACAGAGAGAGTTGCATTCCTAACTGCACAACTACAGCAACTGAAAAGAAATGCAGTTCCTATAAAGCGACTAGCAGGTCACTAAGAATTTCCTAAAACTGCAGGGGGAGGTCCAAGCTGCTCAGATGCATGCCAGGGGAAATGATTATTTCCTGTGCAGTAAGGATGCTTATGAATTTATTTATTTATGTATGTATTTATTTATTTATTTACCTTGTCTTTTTGAGACAGGGTCTCACTATGCAGTTCACTCTGGCCTTGAGCTCACTTTTGTACCCAGGCTGGTCTCAAACTCACACTGATCCTCCTATCTCAGCCTCCCAAGTGCTGGGAGCATATACATTTATTTATTTATGTATTTATTTATTTATGTATTTATTTATTTATTTATTTATCTATTTACTTATTTATTCATTTAGTCTACCTTTCTGAGGCAGGATCTCACTGCAGAGCTTGGACTTCGTGATCCTTCCTGCTTTCAGCTTCCCCCACATTGGGACTCCAGGTGCGCAGCACCATGCCCAGTCTCAGTGGTCTCTTCTGGGTTCTCAAGGCATGTGGTTCCAGGGACTGAACCCCAATCTCTGCGTTGCCTAAGGAGGTGCTTATTCTCCTGGGCTATCTTGCCAGCCCTTTCTTCTTGGAATAACTTCAAATTTCTCAAGTGCAGAAATACCAGCAGTAAAGTTTCTGATCATTTATTTTTCACGGAAATGGATTTTGTCATCATTTTAAAGAATTTTGAAAACTCAATTAGTTAAGGTTACAATTTCATAGAGAAAGTCCAGCCCAAAAAGAAGCAAAGCTGCAAGTATCAGGGGAGGTAATTGCCTGAAGGCGATTCACCCCAGAGTGAAGCAAATCTGCCTTCGCTTTTAGAAAAGAAATAGGTGCAGGAAGGGAAGAGAATACTGGAAAACCTGTGAGTTATTTATATAGAAGGAACGGGATGTTTGCCTTTAGAAAACGCTGAGCTCTGCTGGCTAATCTGTTTCTCTTGTGTCAATTCTCTATGTCATTCATTGTCACGTACAGCAGCAGCAGCACGGGGCTGCCCAAGGTCAGCAAAGTGGGTAGCGCAGCCTGCGTTTGCACGTCACGGACGTAACCACGTGACGGACGCATTAACTCGCCATCTATGACAGCCTCGCGAGGCTGCTGCAGCACTCTCACCAGCCTCAAGGTAAAAACCTGAGGCAAAAAGTTTGAATTCGCTCACATTCGTGACCTAGTACATTCAGGAGCCATTCTGACACACTGGCGTTGTAGCACCAGGATTTCAGGGTGACACGCAGAGGAGAGGTCATCACCGAGTCGGGGTCACCCACAGTGTGGGTGTGGCAGAGAGCTGAGTGCTGGACACTGCTTGATCCTAGCATGACGCAGGTGCCCACCAACCCTTCTGTGGTGACACTGGGTCGCTGCCCTGTACACCTCAGACACCTGGGCCTATCTTTCCTGTCACAGTGACCCACGTGTCCATCTAGTTTTACTTTATCAATGCCCCTTAGGACTTCTTTCTCTCTGCGTCTGGCTGGGGGTGTGAGAACAGTCGCCTCAGGAGAGCGCAAAGCCTTGACACGAGGTCCAGTTGTCCTTCCCCAGCAGGGCACGTTCTGCTCACAGGCATCGCTTCATCTCATCTTCCCCTTTCAGCACTACGCCCTGTCCCATGAGAGTATTCGCACCACCATTTTTTAAAAGAATTTATTTTATTTTATTTTTCTTGTTTCAGAACTTTTGTTTGTTTATTTATTTATTTTTTTATGGCCGGCTCAGCCTGCCCTGAGGGCAGGGCTGGCGCAGCATGTGGTGTCGAGGATCGAACCACAGTCCCGGCAGCTGCGTAAGCTTTCCTAAGCAGGCGCTTTAGAACACTGAGCCATCCTGCCGGGCCCTCACCACCATTTTTTACTTTCAGTTATTGAGGGCAAACAAACTATGCATGACTGCATAATTACGTATCATTACCATTGCAGGAAAACCACAAGATTTGTTTTCATTTTTAGGTAAAAACACGCCATATTAATTGTTGCTGCTGTTTAATATTTTTAGATGTCTTAACCTGCATTGGTACTTATAAGACGGGGCAAGTCAAATGGGATAGACATTTATTCTCTGCACAAATAATCAATACCATTTAGAGTAAGGCAACATATACTACTAATTCTTCCTTTAGAAAATAAAATACTGGGCCGGCAAGATGGCTCAGTGGTCTAAAGCACCTGTTTAGGCAAGCTTAGGCAACTGCAGGGACCATGGTTCGATCCCGGCACCACATGCTGCACCAGCCCCACACCCAAAGCAGACTGAGCCGGCCATAGTATATTAAAAAACAAAAGAAAGAAAGAAAGAAAGAAAGAAAGAAAGAAAGAAAGAAAGAAAGAAAGAAAGAAAGAAAGAAAGAAAATACTAAATAATACAGTATTAAGTAGAGTAATAACTGGGCTTTTGTAAATTTCCAAACAATGAAATTAGTAAAAACTTATAATGTGACATTTATTATAACTCACATGAATTTAGGGTCTTATTTTTAAGTATAAAAATGCAGCTGAGAAATACAGCCTGCCTAAGCACCTCCAGAAAAGACAGTTGGTGCCAATATCTATTTGTTGTCGTAGCACACTTAATAAGCAAATTGAGATGCTGCAGATTGAGCACAATCAATGTCATGCAATCGATAATGAAAACAGACAAAAACACTGATGAAACTTGCTGTGGCCGGCTCATCCCCATCATTTTGACACAACGGCTGTGGCTCTCCCACGTGGCTCCCACACTGATGGCTGCCTGGAGAACGTAAAATAATCCCTTCAAGGTGTGCAGGAGCAGCCCTCGAATTAAAGATGCTCGTGCTTCTTCCTCGACCTTCCTGGAGAGAAGGAGGACTTGCTTCCTAACGCATAACCCATGGAGGTTAAACAAATAATAAGGCACACATATCAGACACATGTCCATGTGCATGAGGAAAACAAGTCAACAACCCTTCATATTTAACAATGGAGTCAGCCGGGCGTGGTGGCGCACGCCTGTAATCCCAGCACTCAGGAGGCTGAGGCAGGAGGATCAGTGCGAGTTCGAGACCAGCCTGGGCTACAAAAATGAGCTCAAGGCCAGTCTGAGCTGCCTAGTGAGACCCTGTCTTGAAAAGACAGAAAAAAAAAAAAAAACAATGGAGTCATTCCTAGACGATTTCTTTCTGTAGGAATGTGCAATTAGTCCTACTAAAATCAGGACAAAGCTGGCCAAATAGCTTAGCAGATTAAAGCACCTGAAAGCTTTAGGTGTAGGGGCTGGAGGTTCGATCCCTGGGTCTGCAGTGCTGGCCCTAATCCCCGGGCATGCTGAAATGGCAACTGAGACTGGGTGTGGTGGTGCATGCCTGTAATCCCAGCTCTTGGGAGTCTGTAAACAGTCAGAGGACTATGAGTTTGATTTACTATTGAGACCCTGAACACCCTGTAGACACTTTCCTAAAATACAAATAATAATGATAAAATAAAATCAGGCCACCTCATTACTAAGAATCATTTCATACAAGTGCATAGCCTCTGCATAAAACTACATAAAAATTGTGAGTACAAGAATGCACCAGTCCCACCACCAGGGCAGGCTGAGAGGACTATTAAAAAAAAAAAAAAAAAGAATTTCAGCTCAGATGCAGCTTCATATTTGTATTAGGAAGGTTAAGGCTATACTTTCAGGGATCATTTCTATATTATACATTAGGAAGGTTTCGTTGTACCTACAGCAAATGTAAATTTGGAATTCCCAAATACTTGTCAAACAGCAAATGAACCACAAAGCAGGATAACTGTGGTTCTTCAAAATCAATATAAATCTCCAAAAGTTCTGGCAGAAAGGAAATCTAGACCAGCTATGGTGGCAATGTAAGTTTGATACCAGCCTGGGCTCAAGTCCCATCTGAACTATATAGGCAGACCTTGATTGAGGAAAAAGAAAGGAAGAGAGAGAGAGAGAGAGAGAGAGAGAGAGAGAGAGAGAGAGAGAGAGAGACAGGAAAGAAAGAAAGAAAGAGAGAGAGAGAGAGAGAGAGAGAGAGAGAGAGAGAAAGGAAGGAAGGAAGGAAAGAAGGAAGGAAGGAAAGAAAGAAAGAAAGAAAGAAAGAAAGAAAGAAAGAAAGAAAGAGCTCTAGAACAGCTATTTTTATTCCTTATCCAAATAACCCATTTGAAATATGTAATTCAGAATTATTGAAATATCAGAATTATATAATATGCATAACAAATATATAATTTAGAATAGCAAATAATAAATGTTGAAATAAGTGCAGTTTTCAAAATACACAGAGCTTTCTGCGTCATGCCTTCTCAATGCGCCTATGGCCGCCATAATTTCCACGTCATGGTGTGGTGGTCACTGCACGCTTCCTAAGTTCTCCTTGCAGCATGAGAACTGAGGTGGGCAGGCTGCGAGCAGGCTCAGCATGCCGCGCCTTGTGGAGACCCAGAGCTGCTGGACTGCGGAGAGGCTTTGGCTCCTAGAAGCACTCACATGGCTCCTGCAGCCTGAGCCCTTTTCATTCTGGCTCATAGTACTTCTCCTGCCAACCGCTGAACCCATGTTTGACATTTATCTTCACTCATCATCAGTGTTTGCAGTGTCAGCAAGATAGCTCAGCAGACTAAGCGCCAGCTTAGGCAAGCGCAGGGACCAGGGTTTGACCCCCTGCACCACATGCCACACCAGCCCTGCCTGTCCACACATGCACTGAGTCACCGCCAAGTCTGGTCATGGGTGTGTGTGCCTACAATCTCTGGGAGGCTGAAAACAAGAGGTTCACTATAAGTCCAAGCCGCATAGTGGGACCCTGTACCAAATACATATATTTAAAAAACAAAAATAAAATGCTAAGAAATTAAACAGTGGAAATCCAGTCAATCTGTTGGCTAAAGGCTACAGCTAAATACGTTTACTATAGCATCACATTTCTTTCTTTTTTTTTTTATGGCACCGGGGATTGAACTCACAGCCTTGTACTTGCCAGACAAGCACTTATTCTACTGAGCTATCTCCCCAACCCCCATATTTTTAATCATATTATTTTGTGACAAATTTAAAATTTCACTTTAACATAACAAACCATTGATAACAAATCACCTCTATCTAATACATCAGAAGCTTTTCCCTAACTTAATATCTTTAATAGGGTATACATCACACAAGATCTTTGTTCAAGGTAGAAGTCTGAATCTGAATCTAAATAAGAAGTCTCACTGCATAAGCAATACTTGCTGTACATTTTGCAAGAGCTGCACATCTGAAATATGAATACATCTAATATGCCATGAGATTAGCAATAATTAGCTACTATACATACGTGAAAGCTTTTGCTTCTAAACTTAGTTTCATACCAAAGGCATCATTTAATGAGGAAACCTTACTGTAATTTTGGGGAACACTTTATCTTTTGACCATGAATAAATTATTGTGGGTGTCTCCCAAAAGACTATGGAGATAACTGGTGGAAACTTATTAATGAACAAATGTCGGTCGTTTTTCTATTCACCAATTGAGTCTTGCCCAATAATTTCTCTTTAAGGAACTGTGGTTAAATATCTTAAATTACCATGAGCTGTAAAAAAAACAATTTTGATATCATTTAAACCAGCTTACTTCAGAATTAGAAAAATCTATGCTTTGTCTCTGACATACAATAGTCTGAAGGAAAAAAATGATTAAGTTTTGCTAGCTTCCATTTACTTACATGCATCCCTTTATTAAATTCGGTTCAATCAGCAAAATTATTCTCCTCCATGTGACCTCTCTTCTTCTCCTGATTTTCAGGCTCCCCTGTTATAATAACCACATGTTACTGGTGCAGTGATAGCCACAGCCATCTTAATCCTGCTGTAGACTTATATGGTTATTGCTGCTAGCATCCTGCCTGCATTTTACGACATTTAAGCAAATGATCACACTACTACAGAAATAGCATATCATCTCTGCTACTCAGTAGTTGGGATTTATTTAACATGTTACATTACTACTGTGTAATGGTTTATGTCTAGTTGTCCCCCCAAAATCTCATGCAGTCATGGGGCAGGGACTTGTATAGATTGAGACTTGACTCATGAGTCACTGGGAGTATGTGATTTAGCACTGATCTAGAGTTTGAGACTTGATCCATAATCCCTGGGATTAAGTGTTTTAAGCACTTCTGGGATTATGGGTGTAGCCTAAGGCAGAGAGCCTGAATGTAATATAAAGAGAGATAGATAGACAGACTGAAGGTGTTGCTCTGCTACCCTCATGGATTGGCTGTCTTTGCCAACATATTGTTGCTGTTCCACTGCCATGAACTGCTGCTCTCTGCCATGTGCCTCACTGCCTTGGAGCCAGCCGAAAATGGAGTGAAACCTCCAGTAACTGTGAGCTACATAAACCTTTCCTTCCTTCATTTTGAGTGTTGGGTATTTGTCTCAGCAAAGACTAAAAGGTAACCAAGACATACTGTTAATAGCAAAATTAGAGTGTTGATGGTTGAAAGCATAGTTTTGTTTTGCTTTCTAAGAAGGAAGAGATTTGCGTACCATAAAGTTCTCTGAGAGCTGGGGAGATATCTCAGCAGTCTAAGCACCTGCCTGGCAAGCCCAACTTCCTGAATTCAATCCCCAGTACTGAATATGGTGCCCAACCGAGAACCAGCTGTGGTAGCACACTAGGGAGCCTGAGACAAGAGGATCACTATGAGACTGAACTGCGCAGCAAGCTCCTGCATCAACAACAAAAAGTGCACTGAGACCAGGGATTTTACATGTGGCACCAAGAGGTATGAAAATATTCCAAATTCTCCTTAAGATTTGTTAGACTGCATATAGCCGGGCGTGGTGGCGCACGCCTGTAATCCCAGCACTCGGGAGGCTGAGGCAGGAGGATTGATGCGAGTTCGAGACCAGCCTGGGCTACAAAAGTGAGCTCAGGACCAGCCTCAACTGCATAGTGAGACCCTGTCTTAAAAAGACAAAAAAAAAAAAAAAAAAAAAAAAAAAAAAAAAAGATTTGTTAGACTGCATATACATCATTTCCTTGTTCTTCAATGTTTTATAAGGATTTATTTTATTTTATTTTATTTTTGCAGGACTGGGGTTCAAACTCACGATCTTGCACTTGCCAGGCAGGCACTTGTGCCCCGGAGCTATCTCCCCAGCCCCTAGAAGGATCATCTTACAAGCATCTCATAGGATGTGATCAGAATCGATATGAAGACATATCACACATGCATTTAAAGATGTACAGAGGCAGAAGTCACTGAGAAGGCAAGTAAGAGGTAGAGGACATATACATAATGCTCAGGCTTAAATAAATGTGTATGCTCAAGCCAGGTCCCCGGTTCCAAGCAGGCGTTATGCATTCCGATTGGACATACCAGCACTGCCCAACCCACGCACCCCGTTGTAGAGTGAAAGCGAAAGAAAAGTCAAACCAGGCCGCTGCTGATGATGCAAACAGAGCATACTTGACAACCAAGGAAACTGATGGGCTTTCTCGTCACCCATGGCAATGTTCTTGCTCAGTTTTGTTGCTGTATGCCAAAGTGAAGAGGTTAAAACAGAACGTCCTTGTAAGAAGGTCTGCGGGACTGCGTTTAGCGTGCAGATCTGTCGGGGAAAGAAAAATGGGAGGAATCAATTTGCATATCCACACAGACATCCAACTGGAAGCGATCTCACCTTTCCTGCTGATTTTGACTTTTCCTTAAAGTTAGTATATGCCGTGAAGTGTGTTACGGCTCGTGTCTAGATCCGCCTCCACAAAGGGCCATGTGGTCCTAGGGAGGGCTTTTTCAGAGGTGGCTGGATCTAGAGTGTGTGATGCTGGGATTGAGTGTGTGATTGCTGAGGGCCGACAAGATAGCGCAATAGCCTAAACGCCTGCTTGGACAAGCGAAGGGACCAGGATTTGATCCTGGGCACGACGTGTTGCATGGGTCCTGCCACCGGGATGCTCTGAGCAGGGAACAGGGTGTGGGTGTGGTGGCACACAGCTGTGATGCCAGCACTGGGGAGGCAAGGAAAGGAGGATAGCCGTGAGTCTGAGCTGAGTAGTGAGACCCTGTGCCAAATACAAAAACGGAGAAAAAAGAGTGCGTGATTACTAATCAGTCTGCCCAATGTTTGTCTCCATCCTAGGCCTGGTAGCGTGGAGAGAGTACAAGTCGGGCAGAAAGAATCTGTGAAGGTCCTTTGCGGGCTTTGGTACCTTCTACTCACCATCAGTGACGCCCCTCCGGCATGCCACCCTGTGTTGACAGTGGACTGAAATCTCTATGAACTGTGAACCACATAAACCTTTCCTCCTTTATTCATGAGGGTCAGATATCGTGTCTCCGCATGAGAAAAATAACCGAGACAGAGGGTTTTCGATGTGACAGAGACAGGGTTCCGTCTCTGACATAGGGGATTCGATGAAGCAAGATGAGTGAGTGCCCTGGTTAGGAGAAGACCTGCCAGTGCAAACAGGAAGGGGTGAAGGGCACCTGAATGAGAGGTGACTTGCTGCTGAGAAAATGAAGACCAAGAATGGAAAGAGGGCAGGTAGCTGAGGGTCGGCAATGCTAAACTCTTTGGAGGACGAAGCGGTATTCACCAGTCTGTAAAAACAGGAACTACTTGTATTCCAAACTACCCTTCAGACTTACTATAATATCTGCACATCACTTCCCTGTTCTTTGAAATTGTATAAGGATGCTTTTGATCTAGAAAATTATCAAACTGAACAAGTGCTGTCCAAAGCTAATTTTCTGAAAGACGTAACATGAATGATGAATGAAATAGGAATGACGTCATACTTCTAAGTGAGCAGACACAGAAGCACTTCCACAAAGCGGAGAACGAAGACATCTGAATAAAGCCAGTGTGTGTTCCGTCCACTTCAACTTTCCATCCATCCCTAGATGGAGGCATGGCCCATCTGGGCCTCTCCTCTTTCACCCATACCAAGCCCTTCCTGGGTCCCTGCTGTGCCTGCCGGTCCCCACCATGCCTGAGATCCGTCCTCAAATACTTAGCTGTTTTGCTTCCTTTCTCTTCTTCCTTCCTCCTGTCAAAACAATTACTGAGATTTATTATTTCTGAAAGCAAACAGGCAAACAAAACACCCTCATTAGTAACTTGTGCATTCACACCTTCAGGTCTGAGACCGAGCTGTTAGAACTCGCCTTGGTTTGAAGCACCGCTTCTAGGATAGCTTCCCTGTCGATTACAGCTGCTCATTACGAGCATTTTCACACGTGTCAGCACTCTGCCTGTAGTTTCAGGACAATCTGTTCCTACTCTAGCGTCTCTAACTTCAGAGCTTTCCTCTGTTTTGTCTTTAGTACCCCACACTTTCCTCACCCCACATCTATCAGTTGGTCCCTACTGCCCTGAAATAAATATTCTTCGGCTATATTCCTCTATGACCACAGTAGCCTTTGTGCCTACTTAATGCCTCGGCCTTCTTGGGCTTTTCAAATCAGAAAAAAAAAAGGCTTTTTCTTTTCTAACATGATTAAAAAATCACCCTGTATAACTTTAAAAGAAAATTACTAACAATAGCAAATAGCTAAAAAATGTTTGGTTTTGTGAAAGCTTACAGCATTGAGCAATGTAACTCCTTTGAAAATGGAAAAGACACACAATAGATATCCTGAAGGGTTTTAAAATGATTTCTCAAAGAACAATAACAAAAGCCAATATATCGTCAATCAGAAAATGGAAAGATTTTTAAGGAGAAACTTCTTAAAATTAACATCAGAGGGCCATTGACATAGCTCCGTGGACTAAGTGGCTACTTAGGCAAGAGCAGGGACTGGAGTTCAATCCGTGGTACCATATGCTGCACTAGTGCCACCCCTGGGTGCATTGAGCTGACCACCAAGAACAGGTGTGATGGTACAAGCATGTGATCCCAGTGCTGGGGAGGCTGAAAACAGGACGATCACTATGAGTCTGAGCTCAGTAATAAAACTCTGTACCAAGTACAAAAAAAGAAAAAAAAAAAAAAAAAAGAGAATTAACATCAGCTTACCTAATAAAATAAGTCAATGAAATAATGATATAAAATAGCAACAATACAGAAACATTCATGTTATCCGTGGACTGAGGGAAGACAACGAAGGCAGGGCTTTTCTGCCTAAAAAAAGACCTACTTGATTTGCAACATGCCAGGCAAATCTATTCAGTTGTAGACAACTGAATAAACAGAAAGAAGCAAGGATTTTTTTTTACATTTTCATGACTTTTTAGTTATAATTCAATAGTAATTTTTCATTCTAAAGACATACCATCCCATGCTATCATTTAGTATTAAGAAAAATTTCTTACTGAATGCTCAGTATTTAAAAATATTTCCCACATCAAGTTATCAAAACAAAGAATTATGTAGATATTCACTCTTCATTTAAATAATATAAAATGTTTTCTTGGCTTTGGACACTGTTTTACCCAGAACACATATTTTATTTACTTTCTGTTTCTCAGGACCTTGATTAAAATGAATATTGAATAAATTGTGCGAATGAATTATTACTAAATGATGAAAGTCGCTTCCGGGGGGGAACTACTGAATTACTAAAAGAGAATAACTTCTTTTAAAATTGTGCTGCTTGTATCTGTTTTTCCGGTGACATTTTCAAAATAATGAGAGAAAATAAAAATCTGCTATTTTCTAGCACTCAGAAATTCTTTCATTACATTTTTCAGTGCAAATTTAAGTTATTGATGTAGTATATTTTTTTCAATTCTTTTATTGTTTAAATTTAACAATGGTTATATTACATATTTTCATCATCGGATCAGTTTAGATTAACACATATAGGTATATAAGATTGATCAAACAATTAAACATTAACCTTTCTAAATCCACATTACTTTTTTTTTCTTTTCCCCCTTTTTTTCTTTGAAAGTTGACATATTGCATATTGTCCTCACAATCATTCTATAGAGTGCAGTGTGTGGGCATGACCCACCTCCCTATTAATGTTGCATAGAAAAAAGAAAGAAAGAAATAAAGAAAAAACAGGAATGAATACACTTCTCTTTGAACTAAGAGGAAGCAGATACATATGCAATCAAAGGTTTTGCAATTGCAGTGTGCCACCAGTGAAGCTTGTGACGTTGGAGGCTATTGAATCTGAGCCTCCTAAAGCTCATCTCACCAATCTAGCTCTGCTTTCCATGCATTGTAATTAAGGATTTTTTTTTTCTTGCTGAGTGGTCAAGGGCAAGTCGAAGCAAGACCTGCATAACTAAACATTCATTTTTTTTTTTTTTTGTATCTTCCAGGGTCAAATCCCCTCAGGATTAAATTTGAAACCATAGACAGTACTTTCTAGAACTGTTGTTAGTGTCAGCCTTTGGGACGAGTCACGGCCATTGCTTGGCCATTTTGCTTTCTGTGAAAGGCTGAGAGAATGTTTTTCTCTGGGTGACTCTCCTTAGACGCAGTGCAGTTCATTCATCCCTTTCCTCTGAGGTCCCATAATCTCCTTGACCAGGAAATTTGGGACACCTCTGAGTTACAGGATATTACAGCACAGGTTCTCTTATATCCTGGGTCTTTATTGACCTTGAAGGGCTAGGGCCAAAATATTGGCTATCCTTATAGCCCTTCTTTTTCTCCAATTGTCGGTCTGTTAACTTACAT
>PVJA010028815.1:0-27264 GCA_004027025.1 Myocastor coypus | reverse complement strand
AGGCTGGCCTTGAGCTCACTTTTGTAGCCCAGGCTGGTCTCGAACTCGCACTAATCCTCCTGCCTCAGCCTCCCGAGTGCTGGGATTACAGGCGTGAGCCACCACGCCCAGCAAAAGAATGATTTTATTTTATTTTGTGTGGAACCGGGGATCAAACTCAGGACCTTGCACTTGCCAGGAAGGAGCTTGTGCCCCTGAGCTATCTCCCCAGCCCCTTTCTGCATATATTTTATGGGGCTTTTTAGTTTTTCCAACTCCCAGGATAATGTAGTAAAGCAGTGTTATATAAGTTATTTTCCCCTTTACTCACATTTTTATAGCTTCTGGACTCAGTGTAAGTAAGCAGGTTGTACAAATGATACATAGATGATGATAAATATAAATACTTAAATGACCACTATAGACCACTTATAACTGCTTGGGAACTCAGAGCTAATTAAAGGTAAGTGTCTGTTCTTATGGAGATAGTTTTGCAGTATAATTAGTAAATTAACAGTTTTAGGGCCACAGTGATAGCTCTGCACACTAAGTACGTGCGTGGCAGGTGCAGGGACTAGGGCTTGATCCCTGGCAGTAGTGCCAGCCCACCCTCAGGTGCACTGAGCCTGCCACTCAGACCAGGTGTGATGTCACACACTTATAATCCCATTGCTGGGGAGGCTGAAAACAGGATCACTGTGAGTCTGATCTGTGTAGTGAGACCTTGTACCAAATACATAAAAACAATTGTCTATGTACTTCTTTTGCTGCCTCATGTATATTAAAGTTTTTATTGTCATTTTACCTCCATAGTTGTAGCCATGGTTAACTGATCCTACAATGCCTAAAAGCCCTAATTTCGATGTACACTGAAAAGTCTTGTGCATATTAACAAGGTGAAGCAAATGGGACATGTGTTACAATGAACAAAGTGATATCATTAGCACTTCACATTTACAGTTAAGTACAAAAGCATAGAGAAGGGTGATTTATTTATCCAAGAATGCAAAATTAGCAGCCGAGTCAGAATTTTAACCAGGTCTCACATTCAGCCCACATTGTTATTCTGTTTTATACTATGTCTTCCACAAAGTAGTGATTCAGTGAATTACAGGCCAAGTCCTGTGGAGATGTAGAGCAGTCAGACTGATGACATAGTGAAAGATCTAGAAGCAGTCATCTTCCCAGTCCTTTGAGGAATAACTTGGTCTCTTGAATCTACATACAGTGGTTATTCTGTGTATTAAGGTCAGTGAAATTTAAGAACTTTTAATGTTCCTTTTCAGAGCCTAAGAATTTGCATGAACTAGGTAGACATCTAATAAACTTAGTAAAAATTAGTATAAAAAACTGATAAACTAGTGTTGCCTTTCCTATATAATCCTACTGTGTGGAACATCTCAAGTATCAAATAGGTAAAAATACCCTCCAAATTTAAAAATCCATAGTAGAGCTCAACATTGTTTACTATCAAAAGCGCATCAGCCCTTTGCTACCTCGTGAATTTATTTTGTAGTAGCAGCCAAAATAGATAGGTTAGTTGGTTCCCAAACTAACCTGGAAACAGTATGATTATCAAGATAGTGCAATAATACTAGGCTTATCTAGATACACAGTGATAGTTTTAGCAAATCCATGAGATGCAACTTGGACTGTATACTTCAAAGGACAAGTTCAACAGTGTTTGCCTTAGGGCATTTGTTTGTATAGAATGTTTTGCCTTTGGAAACATACAGAGTATAGACTATAATTTTGTCATTTTAATCTGTCCACATGTATTCAGTTTGCTTTTGTTTAATAGCTCTGGATTAATAGTTTTAAACATGTTCTGGACCATGAATGTATATGTAAATATTGGCTATTTATTTTATTTTATTTTGGTTGTTTACTATAAACCTGACTGGACAACATAACTGCACTGAGCTTAGTGTCCTCATATATTCATAAATATTACACAATTCCTGAGTAGCAGGCACCATTTTATTTTTTTTATTTTTATTTTTATTTATTTATTTATTTATAATTTATTTATTTTTTGTCTTTTTGAGACAGGGTCTTGCTATGCAGTTCAGGCTGGCCTTGAGCTTACTTTTGTAGCCCAGGCTGGTCTCGAACTCGCATCAATCCTCCTGCCTCAGCCTCCCGAGTGCTGGGATTACAGGCGTGCGCCACCACGCCCGGCCAGGCACCATTTTAGGAGTTAGGTATACATTAGTGAACATGAGAAGTGTGGGGGGCATTTCATAAGATTTAGATTCCAGCTGTGGGAGAAATAAATACAAGTAATACTATCTATAGTTTAGGAATTTTTTTCTCTGCAAGATTAAATGCACTAACACATTCAGAGCTTGCTACCCATACAACAGAACAAATGTGACATCTTAATTTTGTAATTGTTTATATGGTTAGACTTATGCTGGGATACAATTGTGTCAAATATGTTAGTCATTTTTGACAAACTGATAATTAGTAATTTTTAATCTCTGATAACCTATTTGTTTTCTCCAATTATAAAAGGCATCAGGGAAGAGAAGGGTTGCAGCCAATTTCATCAATATGTATTTTTTGCTTTCCTTTCCAGCAGCCACCAAAAAAGACATCTAAAAAAGAAAAACCTAAACAGAAAGCTACTTCTAAAAGTAAAAAGTCTGTAAAAAGTGCTAATGTTAAAAAGGCAGACAGCAGTACCACAAAGAAGAATCAGAACAGTTCCAAAAAAGGTGTGTAAAAAATTACATTATCAGCAAATTTAAAAATACAAAAGCATCCGTGTTGCGGATCATAATTAAATGTGTGAAGGCAACAGATAAACTGCACAGCACATTGGGGGAAAGGTAGTTTTAAGTGTTTTTCAAAAGTGACATGAAATTTTCAGTGCATGTTTATCAACTGCAATTAAACTAGAATTTTAAAATCTTTTAGAAAGTGAATCTGAGGACAGTTCTGATGATGAACCTTTAATTAAGAAACTGAAGAAACCACCTACAGATGAAGAGTTAAAGGAAACAGTAAAGAAATTATTGGCCAATGCTAATTTGGAGGAAGTCACAATGAAGCAGATTTGCAAAGAGGTAACTAGATAAAGTTTATATCATTGTGTTTCCTACTTCAGTACTTATACCCGTACTTGAATTCGCAGCTATATCTTTTTTGTGCATTGATCACTGAACAAATACTTATTAAGCTGCTATCTTGATATCTTGTATTTGGATACCATGTAAAACAGTATAAAGTCTGTCCTAATTGAATTACTTTATAAAGTGTCATGGACTGCTTTATTCTCATTAATATGCTAAATGCGCTATTAGATTATTATTATTTTTTTTTTTTGTACTGGGAACCAGACATAGGACCTCACCCTTGCAAGAAAGGCACTATGCCACTGAGGTACATCCCTGGCCTTCTAGATTAAATTCTCAATTCAGATTTCTGTGAAGTTCTTCTAAAATTTCTCAAGAAGTTAAATACTCTATAGAGTATGATTTCATAGGTATTCCATATTCTAGATCCAAATGCAAATATTTAAGTAGTTTCTTATAGTAGAATAAAATTATTTTGAACTGTACCAAAGGTAAAATAGTCTATACTTTTTTAAGATGATAGATTTATTATTCATTAAACTTTCACTGGATGTTAGACATGGCTAGATGTTACAGATCATATAAAGAAACTTACTTGGTTTTATTTATTTTTGCATTACTGAGGATTGAACTCAGGACCCTGTGCTTGACAGACCAGCACTGATTCCACTGAGCTGTCTTCCCAGCCCCTATTACTTGGCTTTAAACAGGGCTTTGGTCCACTGAGCAAGAACAGGCCCTGTTCTGTTAGTACAGAACAGAAGGAGCTACAGCACCACAGAACATACCTGATTAGGATGCAGACAGCACCTGAAGGAGTCTGTTGAAGCTTCTGGAAGTTATTAGCTGAGTTCTTAGTCATTGGTTGAACATCTACTTGTACACATAGTTGGACCGTGACACAGTCTCTAACATACTGACATTTAATGTATCCCAAGACCAGGAGTCTTCACAGGAGAGAGTACTAGTTTTGTGAAACTTAGGCATGTTTTATTACTGATATTGTTCTTGAGGGGGGACTTGGAGAATTGTGAGATATTTGGCAGGAGTATAATCATTTTTAGTTTTTAAAGTTCTCAAAATATCAAAGGATGAGACAGGCAGGAAACAGTTCATGTCATAATTTAAGCAACTGAGTTGGGCTGAATGTACAGCTTGGGCACACTCTCCTTGCATGTATGAAGCTCTTGCATTGATCCATAGTGAAGGCAAGAGTTGTTATAATAGGACACCCTGATCAAGTGTTGTTTTATTTCACTGTGGCAGTAGTGTGTGGGTGAAATAGATGATGATATAATATACAACGTTTTAGAAGAAAACAAGTTTTGGACATTTTAAAATAAGTAGGGGGCGGGAAGTAGAATAAGCACTTGCCTCGCAAGGGCCTGAGTTCAATCCCCATTTCTGCCAAAAAAAATAATCAAGTGAACAAAAGTGCAAACATTGTCATTCTCTAAATTAGAAATTTTAAGCGAGACTATTGCTGGGAGTTAAATCAGGAATATATATAAGGTGACCTAGGTTGGCAGGTAAGGCATGAAGACTAACGTAAGAGGCAAAAAGAAATTTCTACAAACATAGGAAATAGTAGTTAGTAGAAGTAAGGTCAAAGGGAGTAGGGCTGTGAAAACCAAGAGAAGATGGCCTCAAAAAAGCATGGTGGGGGCCGGGCAGGATGGTTCAGTGGTCTAAAGCGCCTGCTTAGGAAAGCTTGGGCGGCTTCAGGGACTGCGGTTCGATCCCCGGCACCACATGCTGTGCCAGCCCTGCTCTCAGGGCAGGCTGAGCTGGCCATAAAAAAACAAAAACAAAAAATAAACATGGTGCCTGTAGATACAGACCAGAAATGCTCAGAAACAATAGCTAACACCCAACACATAAAATACACTCAGCCTTGTCAATGTCAGAGAAATTAAACATTTTTGGAAAAAATTATAAAGAATAAATTTATTGTTAGCCAGAATGGAGAAACACAGGTAGTCATGCTGTAAGTCATGATGTCCTCTTTGGAAGATGCTTAAGTAGCATTTTTAAATTGAAAATACCCCTTAAACTAGCAGTTCCATTTCTTGGTCTTCAGGTTAATAACATAGTTTTGGGTGTAAATGATTATACTATATTTTCAGCATGTATAACTTGGTGGCCATTCATATAGAAATAAATGGTTTACTGTGATACAATTTTTGAAATACTGTATTGTAGCATTTTAAAAGAACATGGAGGCTGGGGAGATAGATAGCTCGGTGGTGGTCTAAGTGCCTGCCTGGTAAGCACAAAGACGCAGGTTCAATCTCCAGTACTAAAAACTATGCTGGCCCCAGAACCCAGGGCAAGCCATGCCAGCCACTGAAACTGGGCATGGTGGTGCATGCCTGTAATCCCAGTGCTAGGGAGGTTGAGACAGGAGGATCACTGTGATTCTGAGCTGCTTAGTAGTACCCTGTGCTAAATAAATAAAGATTAAAAGAAGAAATTAAAGAACATGGAAAATCTTTCTGGTAGTAACTTCTTCCCAAGACAGAAAAAAATCATTGCCGTGTGTGTGTGTGTGTGTGTGTGTCTTTTTGTTTTTGAAGTCTGGAAGATTGTATCATAATGACCTCTTCAGGGAGACGAATGGGGACAGTGAAGAAAGGGTATTAGGTTTTTTTTTGTTTTTGTTTTTTTTTTTTCCCGGAACTGGGGTTTGAACTCACGACCTTGCACTTGCCACACAGGCACTTGTGCCTCGGAGCTATCTTCCCAGTCCGGTATTAGTTTTTTTCATTTAAAAGATTTCTGAATGGATACATGCAAGTTTTTTAAAAAGAGGGCTTAGTCAGGAATTGCTTTTTCTTGCATGGGAAATCAATGCATAATGAGGAACATGAATCAATTAAATCTTGTTTTAAGCAGCATGCATTTGATGAGAAAATGTTTTTTAACAAGCTAAGGGAGAGTGTGTTTATTATGTCAACGATCAAGTAAGAGAAGACCTATAGGGGAGCTTCAGGGTGGTCTTCATGAACTACTGATGAATGCAGGCACAATTAGAGAGGAAATGGGGAACAGCAGCAAGTTGAACTTCAAAATAATGACTTCTACAGGGAACACATAACAGTGGGACAGCTGAATGTGGAGCTGAAGCTTCTGGTGACCGGAGTGAAAGAACGTGGTTGGAAACTAGGAGTTCCTGAGAGACTTTAAAGTCTGTGAACTAAAAACCACCTTTCAAAGTTAAATTTTCCCACAGAAACTTACGGTATATTGCAGTGGTGGTAATTCTGTCACATACATTACTGTGTTTTGTTTTGTTTTTAAGGCAAAAGATGTTTATGTTGGATTGTACTAAAGCCTCAGTATTGAGGTTTAATTGCAGAGATAGCACTTTGTAACATATAAGTAGGTTTGGGGTTGCAGTTTGCCACTTGGTCTCGTGGCTAGGGTTTTACAGGGGGAAAAGCAAGTGTCAAACAACCACAGTAATTTCAATAATGGACTCTGTGAGGGTGGCCAACTGTAGCCTGAGCCAGTCTAGTTCTGTGAATTAAGTTTCATAATACAGCCACGTCTGGTCATTCAAGCTCATCTCTAATAGTTCTTGCGCTACAACAGCATACTTGAGTAATTTTAACAGAAATCATGACTGGGTAAAATTCAAACTGCCATGTGGCCTTGTACAAAAAGTTGTTGATCCTGAGGTATGATAGGATTTGGGCCGGCAAGGTGCTTATAGGCTATGAGCATATACAACAGACTTAGTATAGTAAGTCCTAATCCAGGGGAATGTTTGTAAGTGATGTGTTCCTGCTTGACAAAAGTGAGTATTGTACAGTGTACTTGCAAACATTTACAGCTTGAACTTGAGTACAATACATACCAACTACAGTGGGATTGACAGTTTTAAAATTGATGAATTTGAGGTTAAGGACTGCAGAGAGTTAGATCTTAATGATTTAACTGACAGAAGCATAGGGAGTAGTGTAGAGTAGAGGCCAAAGTTCAAATTGTGGGATCAGAAGCAGAATGTATAAGGGCTAGCCTGATAGCTCAACACACAAAAGCACCTGCTTAGGCTGAGCACAGCCGCCAGGGTTCAATCCCCAGCCTACTATGCTGCTCCCACCTTCGGGGCATGCTGAAATGGTAATGGAGACTGGGCCTGGGGGCACGGGCCTATAATCCCAGCTCTTGGGAGGCTGAAAATAGAATCACTAGGAGTCTGATCTATGTATTGAGACCCTGTAGACTGTCCTAAATAAAGGGAAAAAAAGAATGTTTGGTGATACAGAGAAGAGAATTAAGTGGGTATCTCTGAAAGATACTTCTCAGATAACCCATTGACACTGAGTTCTTAGTCCACTTTATTGTGATCTATTCAGATGCTTTCCTAACCTCTGTTAATCCAGTTGATTTCCCACTTTGTAAAGCAGTGAGACATTTACATGTTGATTTTGTTTCATATATGGTATTAAAACTACACATTTCTAGTGCAGTTCCATATGATGAACCAAAATATTTTTAGAATATCCAGACAGCTCTTTGTATACAACATATTTGTTTTTATTCAGATAGAATACTACAGGATTTTAAAATTTGTTCGCCCTTTTTGTTACAGGTATATGAAAATTATCCTGCTTATGATTTAACTGAGAGAAAAGATTTCATAAAAACAACTGTAAAAGAGGTAACGTTCTTGCTTTATTTTATATTTAAGATTACAGAAATTAGGGCCGGGGAGATAGGTCAGGGACACAAGGTCCTGGGTGTGATCCCAGGACCACATACACATTTGCGTATGTTACACACACATACACAAATTTACAGAAATTATGTATATCAAGTATTGCATATTTTTCAGAATATTCAGGTCTGTAAGTCCTATTTGATCCTTAAATTTCTTCGAAATATTTTGAATAGCTAATAGCAGAATCTGAACTCAGTCTTCATTGTGTACATGGAAGGTGAATGTCTCAGAGTTGCTCAATAGCTGGAGAGCAAGTTCTAGCCACCAGCCCAAAGCAAGAATCCCTGTATAGGTAATTTTATGTGGCTCCCAAAGACTGCCCAGCGTTAGTCGTTAAAAGGAAATAAAAAATGGGATGCAGTTTATAATTTATATATGCTTAATTACATTGGCCATGGTAAAAATATTTCTCTTTTCATTACAGCTAATTTCTTGAGATGGAAGACAAAGATGACTTGTTCCCATAGATCAGAAGATCTGATGCGTACATATACCAGCAAGGAGAATGTATTTCTTTTTCTAAATTCTTGTGTTGGTAGAACTTCCTGCTGACCTTTTTTTATCTTGGGTGTTAATGTAAATTTGAGTTTATCATTTTAAACTGCATTTCTATGCTGTTTTTAGTTTAAAATGTTGCATGGCAGTAATTGTTATTTGCTTTTATAACTGTATTTTGTACATTTTGAATTTCTTTGTATAAGGCCATAGATTCCTGAATTATGGGTTTTAGTGCACTTATTAGCTTGCTTAAGATATAGTTTTAATCAAGTAGAACAAAAATATAAGTGGCATTTATACATGCAGAAACTATTACAGTATTTAGTATATAAAATATTTTGAATACACAGCTCTTCTGTCAGTGAACTCGGTGGCATTGTGCTCATTACCCTAAATTACACAAGCTGTCTGGATAACTAAATTGGAACTTCATCTGCATGTGTATATATGCCAAATTGTCAGCATGACAGAAGTGACAGATGTTATTTTTGTATTTTTTAAAAAGTTTGTTGTATATAGTTTTTTTATTTCTTTTGTGCAGATCAATTTTTAAACTCATGTAGGTAGGTACTTTACACTTGTAAACTCAAAGCATCAGTGTTAGCCGGACAGTGTGACGGAGCAGTGGAACTTGGAATTCAGTGACACCACAGGAGCTGTCTAGTTCTGCTTTGCTTTGAAAGTATCCATTTATATTTTAGTGTTAACTACAGAATCGTAGATAATGTTTCATATGAAGGACTGACCAAAGTGAACACATGAAAGCGTCGCAAACTGGGAAAGTTAATGTTAAGTACATTTGGCATATATTAATTGCTTCTGACCATATAAAGTGATATTTATGGTAAAACCTGGCCATCTTTATAATTATGATAAAAGTACTAAGTATAATGCCAGAAGAGAATGCCTAGCCAGTAGCAGGTATCTCTGACAAAGTATTTCTCTAAAGTGGTAATATACTGTACTTACTTTTAGCATCAAAGACAATGTTTCTTGGGTTTTTACATTTGGGCCAATCAGGATTCCACATGATCAATATATGGACCACTCCTGAATTTAAAGTACTGAAGTGTGTCTTTTAAATTGACTCTTACTAAATAACCTTTCTCTGAATTTTTAGAATGAAACATGCTGCTTTTGACACAATTAGATATGAGGTAACAATTGAGTGTTTTAAAATCTTTGCGTCATACAACAGAAGTAAGAGTTGAATGTTCTGAGGTATTTTCACAGATTTGACTTAGTTTCTTGACAAAGTTAGGACACTAGTTACACTGAATACAAATGAAGGGGATAAGCAATTGAGACCTAAAATTTGGCTTTTGATTTTAAATAATTTGTTCCTGTAAACCTTGTCAATAAAAAAAAAAAAATTGGTGTTTTAAGTCTCTTTCAATATTTAACTCATCCCTGATCCCTGGTTTAAGTATTATTTATTGCTAGGGTCAGGATTTTTAAATGGAGTTAAACCCAATCACCTAGATGTTTTAGAATTCTCTTCACTGCTAACCAACCACTGCTAAGTGATTTCATTTAGGAAATTATAGACCAAGGTTAAATTTATGACATTTACTATGAAGGGGATAAGGACTAAATTTCACTGACCTGAATGTATAAAGAGGGTTTGGCTTTTTGGGACAGGGTCTCACTATGCAATTCAGGCTGGCCTTGAGCTCACTTTTGTAGCCCAGCCTGGTCTTGAACTTGCACCGATCCTCCTGCATCAGCCTCCAGAGTGCTGGGATTACAGGCATGAGCCACCACACCCGGCCAAAGAGGGTTTGGAAGTAATGGAACAGAGTTTGTGTATAAAAGTTCTTGATGATCACATCCCTATTTAATAAGCATTCGGTGTTCACTACTACAATAAGACAAGATATCTGAAAAACAGGTCTAGTTTTTATTAAGCAGTTTTACACAACCAGCATCTGAAGTCACTGTAAATGTGTACATCCTGCTGCTCAATTACAAAATCTTCAGGTAACACTGAAAACTCGAAAGTACCATTGTTCCTCAACAAAATGCAAATAAGTTATATCACTTGAGAAGTTTTTAAGTACATGTACTATGCTTTAAGTAGGTTTCTCCCTGCTTGTAGGAGCACAGTACAAATTTTAAGTGCCCAGACGAAAATGAAGACCCATGTCGGCATACTTTGCACTTGTCCCTTACCACATGCTATCAAACAACGTATCACGTAACACTTGAGAATACTTCCTAATCAGTACCAATGAGTCTCAACCTAACAATCACGATTTGTCTTTACTTTGAAATGTACAGCTATTGGCTTTCTTCTGTAACATACTTGGTTGGGGGAAGTGTAAACTATACACTCTGCATAAGATTATTTACTCTTTCTACTTGCAAGCTAATTTATTTTAAATTTCAAAAATACCAAATACTTTGAAAAGTGGCTTTAAAATCATTTTAGCCCCTTTATTAAAACAGCCCAATATAATTCAAAGACTTTTTAAAACAAAAGCACATTTTGTAATCTGTAGATTAAAGTTTCTTGGCAAAATAGGCATCCTGAAGACCTTGAATTCTGTTTATTGAACAAGTTTTTGTCAAAAGTGAAAAATGAAAAGCAGATCTGGCCATGTCAGGCTCATAAGATAATAGTTTATAAAATATATTTACCAAGACAATTCACAGTTTTGTACAGTTTTCCAGTGGACCTGCCTATGGAAAATAAAAAAATTATGCAAAAAATAGTTCCCAGAGATTGGATCAGTTTTTAAAATCGAGAAGTTCTGTTCTGACAAGATCTTTGCTACTGGTTGCCAAAATTTAAGACACTAGAAATTTGCTACCCACTCAAATTTGGCTTCAAGAAAAAGAGCTGTATTTTATATGCTTACTGTGTACAGACCATACTCAGCAACCTGTTCTCAACTGTATGGTCCCATGCTGTTTAAGGTTTGAAAGTTTGCTGTTCTGCCAATGGATGCATAAATATAAGAATACTTGAATTTAGCCTGTTTGTAAATATCCAATGGGAAAGATATGTACAGTATAAAAGTGTGTCTTCTAGAAACTTCATTTTGCCTTCAGAGATTGTGGTGTATCAAAAGAAGTTCTATCTAAATTATAAATACAGGTTTAATACTGGAGCTATATAAAATATTAAGGCTCATTGGTAAAGATCATGGTAAGTTTTCACAGAACACATGGCTTTATCTAGTTTGCTAATGATTCCTGCTTGGTTTACTTGGTTCTGTAATGTATGAAAATTCATCAGCTCAGCAAATTATCAAGTCTCGGGAACCTCCAACCATGGAAGAAGCTAATCTTATTGAACTTAAGGTTGCATTCTGCCATATTGTGAAATCCGGAGGACTTCAGCACTGGCTAGCTGGGCCTGTAGAAAATGCAATTAAGCATAAGTGCTCATAAGGACTCTGGGGGCAGGCAGTGCTTTCCAAATGGTTAATTGCATTTTCAACACTTAAATTTTAGATTTGCTATCCTGAGCAGGTGCGTACACAGACACACATGCACACAAATTGAGGTTTAGCCTGTTTCAAACTCCCATCTGGGGTACAGGACAAAGCTGGATCCAGACAAATTCTGCTCAAAAGGCTGCAATCTTGCTTGCTTCTCGAACACCACTCAAATAAGCCCCTGTGACAGTTTGTGGGAAATGCCTGTTCGTTGCCTGTAAAAAAAAAAAAAAAATTCATGCTTGGGTATCATCTATTAAAAAGGTATTGTAGGAAGCTTGCACTCTGTATCTTCCTAAAAAGCCATGCTGTTGCTTAGACCTCACAAACACTACACACCCACCACAGCACTTGACCTATTCTGGTTTGTTTTTTTTTTTAAGAATTTTTAATTTTATTTATTTTTTTCTTGTTTCAGAACCTTTTTTTTTTTTTTTCTTGTTGCAGAACCTTTGTTTGTTTATTCACTCATTTTTATGACCGGCTTAGCCCACCCCAAGGGCAGGGCTGGCACAGCATGTGGTGCCAGGGATTGAACCGCGGTCCCTGAAGCTGCCCAAGCTTCCCCAAGCAGGCGCTTTAGACCACTGAGCCATCCCGCCAGGCCCAGAACCTTTATTTGTTTATTCACTCATTTTTATGGGCGGCTCAGCCCACCCCGAGGGCAGGGCTGACGCAGCATGTGGTGCTGGGGATCGAACCGTGGTCCCTACAGTCGCCAAAGCTTTCCAAAGCAGGGGCTTTAAGACCACTGAGCCATCCCGCCGGGCCCATATTCTGGTTATTTTGCTGCACCTTGCCAAATTCACTTTGATCCTGTAGCACATTGAACTGCCAAGTACTGTGTGGCATCCATTAAAATACCAAGTATTTGTGTCATGAGTTAAGAACAGTGAGGCATGGGAAAAAGAACATGGCAATGAACCTCACAGGACTAGGCTTGCAGAACTTGAGGTAATACTGAAAGATTAATTGCCTGTCCCTAAGGTGGCGCAGCTCAGTCTAAAACAGTCATTCCCTAGGGGAGGGCAGGCATGGTGAAGTACACCTGTAGTCTCAGCATGAGGGAGACTGAGGCAGGAGGATCAGTGTGAATTTGAGGCTAGCCTGGGATACAGAAGTGAGCTCAAGGCCAGTATGAACTGCACAGCACGCCTCTGTCTCAAAAAGAAAGTCATTCCCTAGCAGTGCCTGGTGTGCAGTTGCTACACACCTGCCCATGTCACTTTCCAGAGGTCTGGTAGTACTCATCGAGTTAAGACGGCACTGCGTATCACTCAGTTACTGACAAAAGAGTAACACTTCCAGCTAAAATTTGCAGATGAAAGCGCTTAATTCATGCTTCAGATGGAAGGAAAAGGTACCAAAGGAGGACCTGGGAACCCAGGATACCCTGGGGTCAAAACAAGTGGTTCAGGGCTGGGAAGATAGATCCGTGGCACAAGTACCTGCCTGGCAAGTGCAAGGTCATGAGTTCAAAGCCCAGTCCCTCCAAAACAACTAGTTTAAAGACTACATGAACAATTGGGTCTTGCCAGATTGTGAATATACATCTGCAAACCCTCAAAAGATCTTACTTCAAGAACAGGATTGAAGCACTAACCCTGGGCAATCTATCAATGCTTTGGTATAGCAGTAAACATTTACTGAGCTTCGTGACAGAACGGATACCAATCTAATTGCTATTGTGCAATAAGAGAATGGTACTGAGACTAACTCGCCTAAGCTTTTAATCTGATAGGAAGTCAGGAGATAATCCTGCCTAATGTTAAATCAGATGATGGAAACAAACTCGACTCTCGAACATGGAAGAATCCATAAGAAACGGTTAGAAGAGTTCAAATGGCAGCCTAAGTATGAGGCTGGTTTCCACTACTAAGAAGGCCTCTGCTGCTTGTAAGATTTCAGATGATCTAATTTGGTTTTTAAACTCTGGGTAGGAAACTATTTAATTAAGGAAATCAAAATATGAGTAACTGAGTTTGGAATCATACCTCGCCAGCAAAAAAGACAGTTCCTTGTATTTCCTCAGCAATGATATCATAGGCCTCTCCACTCCCAAATGTCTTCACAAAACTGTATGCCATCTGGATCCATGGTTCTGTGCTCCATCGAGTAACAAAATACTTGGTGGGATCTGGGACTTCCTGTGTCCAACAGAAGCAATTAAAAAAAGGATTGATAAGGGATTCAGATATGATGCAACTCAAATTAGATATGGACATTCCTGCCAACCTGGGGATCTGGCTTAGTGTCACTGCATCCTGAAACAGGTCTCAGCATGTTCCGCCCTGACCTGTAACTTCCTGGTCTGCCCCATGCTGCACATGATGCCCTCACTTCACCCTCATCTGTCAGTGACATAGTATGCTCAACTGGGGCTGTCAAAGATGCCTGAGCTCATCTCTTCCTTCCCAGGCAACCAACCCAGTAGAGTCCTGTGAACTCTGGCTGAAATTCCCATCGGGTTTCTCCACAAATCCGAAACAAGGATATATTTTACGTTAATTAAACATGAGTGTTGCCTGTTGTCCTCTGATACGCATCAGTATGGAAACTATTCCTTTAGCTGCTACATTCCAAGTAACTGGTGTAGGAACAAACTTTCGAGCATAAAGCCCTAAGATAGGAACTACTATGTGATACAATTGCATCACTGTTCCATCCACGCAACTGGATGCACCTCCTCTTAAAATATGTAATTTTTAAGTAACTTTACTTCTCTTTCTCTTCCTTAATTTGAAAAAGGCATAAAGTGTAGTCATTTACAAATCTGCACAGCCTGTAAGAGTTAGAAAAATACTTTGAGTCCCTCAGAGAAAAGAGATAGCTGATATGAAGTACAGAAAATTCTCTACAATGTCCTTTAAAAAGGGGCTGCAGTCAAATTTAGGGCTTGGTAAACAGACAATCTACAGCAAATTTAAACCTTTTCTATCCATAGGAAAGAAAAGAAATGATGTGAATAGAAGAGAGCAAGGAAGACTGCTGTGTAAAAGGAGGGACTAGGCAGTGTATCAGCTGCCCTGTGCCCAGCCCCAATTCCTGGATCGAAGTCCCTAGTACCCATGATGGGAATATATTTAAAGACAGTCTTTGAAAGGTAATTAAGTTAAAATGGGGTCTGTGAGATGTGCCTACACTAATCCAGTTCTTTTTTCACAGAAGGAAGGGACGACACAGACACAAAGGGAAGACGGTTGCCTGTTTTTTTTTGTTTGTTTGTTTGTTTTGTTTTTTTGTGGTACCAGGGATTCAACTCAGGACCCTGCTATTTGCCAAGCAAGCACTTATTCTACTTAGCTATCTCCCTGGCTCTGACTGTTGCCTCTGGAGGGGCCTCTAAAAAGAGATTCACCCTCTGACACCCTGATCTGCCACCACCTGCAACCACCAGACTGAGAGAGGAAGCAACATCTGCTGCCTGAGCCACTTGCTCTGAGGCACTGAGTTATGGCAGGCCTAGCACACTAACTGGACAACTTAGGTTAAAAATGGGAGTTCTAGGAAGAATAATGGAGCCTACAGCCTCGGCCCCCGCCTGCCCCTCGCGCACACAACAAGGCAGTGGCTCTGACTCCCTCCCCCTCAAAAGAGCTTGCTAAGCACACTGAATGTGGCCTCCTTCCGAGGGGCCTCTGACCTGCTCCTTGAACAGCTCCCGCAGGGTAGCCATGCACAGCTGCAGCACCTGCTTGTCATCCAGGGTCTGAACCGATGCCACTGCCTCCCCGGCGATCACCGACATCAACACGCTCTGCTGCTTCTGCAGGCACAGAGAAAAGCAGCTCGTTTTGCTTCCTGTCCTCACCAACTGAATGCCACTATAGCTCACAAACACACTTTACTCCTCTACCCATCCTACTAGTGTCTGTCAAGGGAGACTCTCCACTCTCACTACCACCCCACTACCACTACCACCACCACTCAGGTTCCTTGAGTCCTTCATATTAGCCTTATTTCAAAAACAGTAGAGAGGGGAATCTGGAGAAAGAGCAATTGGGGAAAAACCTCAATCAGAAAAGTAACTGTGCTTGGCTCCCCCATGAAGCCTGCTTAAAACCAAAACAGAAAGTGGGAATGAGGTTTTGTGTAGCAGCAACACAGCTGCAGGGAAGTCATGACAGCCCCAAGGTTCAGGGTTGCCCTCCCGCTTCCTGGCTCCCCTCATCATGACCCTCGCTCCTCCACACCAAACACACCCCATCCTTCCAGCTTAGGAGAGGACCGGGAGACAGGAAGTTTCACATTCACTCTTCTACTGCATCACAGCCTGGCCTGCTATACCGAAGAGCAATTCCTGTCATCCTGAAATAATGCCTTACACAGGCTCCAATTCACAGCCGGGCACACCATTCCCACTTCAAGAAAAGACAGTAACGTTAACTTCCCTGCCCATAGGAAAATGTCCCTATGTCCACATGGACACACGTGTCCTCCCTGACTAAACATACAACCAATTTGCAATGATTAAAAATGGCAGGGTAAAGACCAGCAAAGGAACACAGCCTCAACTAGGGGTGGAATCAAGTCACCTAAAAAACAACCAATTTAGCAAGGAAATAAAGAAGCAGATCTCCAGGACTCGAGACCAAAGCAGCAGCTGGACTTAGTGGTGCAGCCTTGGAACTCCAGCACTTTGGAGGCTAAGGCAGAAGGATCACTCCAAGCTTGAGCATTCAAGGCCACCGGGAACTATACAGTAAGACCCTGATTTAAACCTACCCAGAAAGAAGCAACAGGAAAGCTAGAAACTACGGGGAACTGGAGAAACTGAAGACAACCCACAGAAAAGAACGAAGTCTGGACCGTGAATTCCTAGCCTCCGGCAGGGGATCTATGTCTGCACATATAAGGCAAACCCCAAAAGGGTCAGTGGCCTCAAAAGGAACAACAGGCCAAGCCAGCAGCAGCACAAGCCCAAAGAAAGCCCATGGTCACTGTCAACTGAAAGAAACTCCTTTCTTCTGTCTTTTATTTTTTGTGGACCAGGAATTAAGCTCAAGATCTTGCACTTACTGGGCAGGCACTTGCCACTGAGCTACATCCCTGGCCAGAAGGAGTTTCTGGCAGGAGTTGGCATTCACATGCAGAACGTGTAGACATGGCGGCCTGGGCAGCACCTCCTCCCATACCTCACCGAGGGCAGCAGTGCAACCCTTAGAAAGAAACCACTCCTTCCAACACAGAGGAAACTTTTGATTCATTTTTTCTTTCTCACTGGTTGCTTTGGGCTCTTGTTTTCCTTCTCCTTTTAAAACTTTATATGTTTATTAGTACATGTTTTTAGTATATAATGATTACAGTCACTGAAAAGTTCATACATGTACACAATACACCATAATCCATTTTATGTCCTCTTCCTTGCCTCCCTCCCTCTACCTCTTACTTTTTTTGTGTGTGCCTTTTTCCTTTTCTTCTTTTCTATTACTGATGTAATTTTTTTTCTTTTTTTTTTGGTCTGAGATAGGGTCTCACTATGCAGTTAAGGCTGGCCTTGAGCTCACTTCTGTAGCCCAGGCTGGTCTTAAACTCACACCTATCCTCCTGCCTCAACCTCCCAAGTCCTGGAATTACAGGTGTGTGCAACCACGGCCGGCTATTACTAATGTAATTCGATTAGTTTTGTTTTATTCCTTAAACCAGCCATTTATCTCCCTTTACTCTTTCCCATCTTTTTATTTTTCAAATTTTACATCATTTCCTTCTCCCCACCCTCTATATTTTTATCATCAAACTTCATTAATCTTTACCTATTTAGTTGACGATGCTATTACTGTCGAATTCTTTTGTACTGTTGATAGTGGCACAGTTGTTGAACTCAGTAGGTATTTACTGCACTGGGGATTCTGGCTTGTCTCTGTCTATATCATTACTGCACACCTCTTTTCTCCTGTTAAGGATTGTAGTAGTAGTTTTACTGGTTCTTACAGCATGCTAACATCCAATTTATCTTTGACTTATTATTATTGCTAATTTCTTTGCTATTATGAAGGGTGGCATAATTGTTGCTATTGGTTAGTTTTTACTGTATGCCAGTGTCTGCTTTGTCTTTGTGTCACTAACATTACTGTAGCTCATTTCTGGAGAAATAGGTACACCATCCCCGCTCTTTCCAAATTAACAAAGTTGGCTAGGTCTTAGGACAGAGGAAAACGGCTATCAACAGGAATAAGTTGATTTCTTTTCACTAATAACCTCCAACGTGCATCTCTCAATCTGAAGATGAACTTGACAGATTAAAACAAACAACACAATGGCATATAGTATGTAAGAAACACACTTAATTGAAAAGCAAATTCATAGAGTAAGAGTCAAAGGATGGAAAACAATAGTCTATATAATGAGATCCCTAAACAAGGAGTGTCTGTACTATTTTCAGACAAAGTGATTTGAACCAAATCCAAAACTGATTTGAACCAAAGATCATTACATTCTGGTTTAGGGAACAGTTCAACAGGAAGGGATAAAAATTATAACTATATATGCACCAAAAACTGGTGTACCCAACTTCATAAAACAGACACTACTGGACATAAACACAGTTATGGTGGGGGATCTGAATATCTATCAAAAATAAACAGATAAACTAGACCAAAAAATCAATTTTAAAAAATCAGAAGTTGTGGGGCCCGGCGGGATGGCTCAGTGGTCTAAAGCGCCTGCTTGGGAAAGCTTGGGCGGCTTCAGGGACCGCGGTTCGATCCCCGGCACCACATGCTATGCCAGCCCTGCCCTTGGGGTGGGCTGAGCCGGCCATAAAAATGAGTGAATAAACAAAAAAGGTTCTGAAACAAGAAAAAAATAAATAAATAAAATTAAAATAAAAGAAGGAAAAAAAAAAAAGTGTTTAAAAATAATATATAAAAAAAAATAAAAAATAAAAAATCAGAAGTTGAATCACCCTGTTTGAGGCCGACCTGGGCTACCCAGTGAGCTGCACGCCAGCTTGAACTAAGAAAGCAAGACCTAACCCTAAACACACATGCAAACCACAGTTTAATAAACATAAGCGAAATAAAATTATCCCATGCATATGATCAGATCATAGTCTATGAAACCAGAATTTAATAGGGGAAAAATGACAGAAATCATTTAAACACATGGATATCACACAGTGCACTTCTGAACACCCAGTGAGCCACAGAGGGAATTAAGGGAAAGTGGTACAGTCCTTATGCCCTAGCAGCAGCGCCAGCACAGCACAATCACAACCTGCAGTGTACCATTAATGAAGGTAATCCAAAGAGGGACACCTACAGCCATCCACACCCCTATCAGAAAAACAGTGAGCCCAAGTAAATGACCTAATGATGCACATCAAGCTCCTAGAAAAACAAGAACAGTTCCGTACAAAGGTAGAATAAGGCAGATTATAAATCTAAGATCTAAAATTAATGAAATTGAGACTATGAAAAATACAAAGAATCAATGCATCAAACAGCTGGTTCTCTGAAAGACAATGAAAAGGACAAACCCTTAACCAAGCTTACCAAAAAAGGAAAGAAAACGTCAAAATCAGTAAATGAAATTCAAATTGTTAATCACTATTTAAAAGCATGTAATCCAATAATTGATGAAGCTGAAGAAATGAATTTTACCACATGAATTTCTAAAACTCAGCCAAGAAGATACAAAAACTCCAAATAGCTCAGTAACAGGCAATGACACTGAAGCAGTAGTGGAACACTGACCAACTAAGAAAAGCCCAGGACTCACCACTGAGGTCTGCAAGAACTTCATAGAAGATCTAACACCAACACTCACTCTTTAATGAAACAGAAAGGGAAGAAGTAGTCCCAAAGCGACTCCAAAACTAGACAAGGATCTAACTGAAAGGAATCCTTTGGATCAACCCCTTAAACAAACAAGGAATTAAGATGTACAGTATTATCTATCTGTACCCACCCCCTACAATGAATGTAATTATATACTGCAAACATGTTCCAAAATTAAAAACTAAAAAATAACTAACGAAAATAGCTTGGATGTAGTTCAGCCAAACCTCATTACAGGTCTGGTTCAATCCCCAGCACCACCCACAAGCCCACTGGCCTGTGTGCACACACGCACACGCATGTGCTTACACACATGCACAGTCTCCACAATATTCCTTTGTTCCTGAACCTGACACATGAGTGACGGCTAAATTCCACACTTTCAAGAAGAGAACTTTACCTGCGGATCCATGTCATAGTACACAGCAAAGAGCCCCCGCTGGCTGGCGCTGGGAGGAACGTGACCAAAAAAGTCAGCCCCTTGAACTTTACTGTCCCAGAATCTGTAAGGAAACTGCAAGGCAATCTGGAAAACAAGAGGACGGTGGGTAAATGCTTCCTGTTTCACAACTGCACATGTTCAAAACCTTTCATCTTTCCCATCTTCTCCTCGTTTCCTTGGAGCTCTCCCCATGAGCTTCTTACCCGGGGGGGTTTGCAGTAGAGGGGGCCAAGCCTAGGTCTTGTACACACTATGGTA
This sequence comes from Myocastor coypus, assembly GCA_004027025.1. Taxonomy (NCBI): domain Eukaryota; kingdom Metazoa; phylum Chordata; class Mammalia; order Rodentia; family Myocastoridae; genus Myocastor; species Myocastor coypus. The sequence goes on along the minus strand of PVJA010028815.1, from coordinate 7,060 downwards.
AGAGCTCTATCACTGACCTTTATCTGGCTTTATAAAATGTATTTTAACACAAGGTCTTGCAAAGTTGCCAAGTTGCCTAGACTAGATTCTTCCCATCTCAGCTTCCCCTCAGTTCACCTACACTAGCAGGGATAACAGAAGGGCACTGCCAGGCCTGGTTTCATGCTGTTTGTACACTACCAGCTTCCTCAGACCCCCTGATGGCCCCAGGCCAGCACCGTGAAGCCAAGCCAGCAGAGCCCTGACCTCGGAGCACAGTTCCTTCATGTCATGTGTCATTACTCCCAGATGTGCTTACAGCGAGTCCTAATTTTGAATAAAGGGTTTCATTTACTTAAAGGTCAGAACTCAGACTTGAGTCAGTCTCTTGTTTCAGGCAGGGTACCAGCCTTCAGTGTCCTTCACGAAGTTATTCAAATGACATCTTTAAGTTTTATTTGATTTCAAAAATGTCCCAGTATCTCCCTTTGGCACAAGTCCTATCATTTGACACTGATCATGCTAGTCACCTTCTCAATGATGCCAGCGCCCAAGCTGTTGATGGCTTTCATCTTTTTCTCTGACAGTGGTGGATTAAACTGAATGGCACCTTTCTGTAGTATGGCTAGTGGAACAGTGACTAGTACCTGTGGGAAACAGTTAACAGTTAACACGCACAGAGAGAACAGAGCGCACCAAAAAGCACAACTACCCAGTGGGCTCCTTTCCAGGAAAATCAATACTCGAGGAACATTCCTCATATTTCCATGTGAAACTGTGAGCATCCCATGTGGTTATCCTGGATCCTCAAGGGAGGCCCTGAGCAATCCTACAGGTTGCTCCCTGCCCAAGGGAACCCAGATGAGAAGAGGCAGCCACAGGAGAAATCTGCATAAAGGCAACAGTTCTGCATGTGGAGAGAGCTCAGGCCTAGCCTGAGAAGCAGGGCTATAAAAGGCAACAGCCCAACACATGGGTCAGGAAAACCTCGTCCCCTGCCCCTGACACTAGTGCATGGCAAGCCGCTCTAATAACCTTGGAGGATTCAAGGAATGTTTAAAATTTAAGATGCATCACTGCGCTTCATAAATGCAAAGCACATTACAGCATGAGAATTATAATCCTAGAAAGCCACAATGGTTTTTGTTTTGTTTTTCCTGCAAAGTTTTATTCCCGAGGGGCTCAGTCCTTCCTGGCAGCTGTCTTCCTCATGGCGGCCAGCACAATGCTCAGCTCCTCACACTTCCTCTTGTCATGAATATGTGTCCCCACCCTTTCCTTGATAGGGTGCATTTGTCGTTGGAAACCTTGAGCAGTTCCATGGTGCACCAGACTCATAGTGATCCACCTGTTCACAGCATCCCAAGAGCTGAGATTATAGGCACATGCCACCATGCCCAGTCTCAGTACAACCTGGGGGCGGGGATGGCATGGTATGCCTGGGGATCGAACCCCAGCCCCTGAGCCTGCTTGCAGGTCTGCTGAGCTATTTGGCCAGCCCTGAGAAAGTAATTCTATAAGGCCTCAAGAGGCTGAAGAAACAGTAAGTTTTAAGTCAAAAGTGATTCTCAGAGGTGTGGGCGCCATGTCTGGCCGGGAAGGTGGCAAGAAGAAGCCCCTGAAGCAGCCCAAGAAACAGACCAAGGAGATGAACGAGACAGAGTGTTCAAACAGAAGCAAAAAGAGGAGCAGAAGAAATTTGAGGAGCTAAAAACGAAGGTGGCGGGAAAGGGCCCCCTAGCCACAGGTGGAATTAAGAAATCTGGCAAAAAATAAACTGTTCCTTGTGTGTACAATGATGATGACCCTGGATTCCATTCCTATTCAATTATCTGGATGCCCTACCATAACATCTCTTGGCACCAAATTAACTACAATGAAGTGTGTTGTTGGAGTCTGTTGTACATTTAAGAATAAAATTTTACAAAAAAAGAAAAAAAAATTTTTCTCAGAGCACCAGATAAACCCAAGCCATCAAAAAGCTACAATCAGGAAGAGCCTCCTGCCCTCTTCTTGGCTTCCTGTGGTTGACAGCGGCATCCTGGAACCTCTCCTGTACCTGCTCCCAGTGATGCTGTGCCTGTCAGCAGACACAGCACAAGGTGAGCCCAAACACACTTTCCCAGGCTCAGGCAAGAAGGGCATGGGGCTGGCCAAGCCTGTGTGTGAGTGTGGGTGTGCACGCGTGCACACGGGCATGTGCGGACGTGTTCAGTTTTCCATGTGCAAGAAGGAGTATGGCCTGGAGCTGAATCAAGAATCCACGCACCTCAGCCCTCACCAGAGACTTCCCAGATCTGACTCCCCCTAATTCCAGGGTCACAGAAGGTAGAGCAGCCTTCCTGTGATTTCTGTAACTGTGTTCTGCCATAAGAAAACCTTACAAGGCAGAAAACATGCTCAGTGTTCTCAGGAAGTTGACATCTGCTTATAGATAACAGCCTCCCTGGGTCAAAACCACCACTACCAAATAATAAAACTCAGCCATCTGACTGAGACATGAGAATGGCAGGGAAACAGAAAATCTAGTTGTCTTCCTCTTGACAAAAAAAGAAAAAAAGCTTTGAAAGGCTGAGTAAACAAGGAGGCAAATGGTATGAACATGTTTTAGCCGGGAGCGACCGCCAGGCCTCAGTGGAACCACCCTGCTGGAGTTACAGCTCATCCGCAGCTAGGTGGGTCACTGGGTTGGATAAGAGTCCTCTTGCATGCTTGGGGAGACCTCCAATGCCAGCTGCAGAGTGCTAGCTACATAAAAATAAAAACACTTGTTTTAAACATTTTGAAGTGCATCTTGCAGCTATGCCCTTGCCTCCCTGGAAGGTCAGCACAGAGATGGGTGCTGCAGAGCTGGGCCTGAGCAACCAGGTGGAAAGCACAGCCGGGACGCTGCCCAAACACCCCCTGCTCAGATCAGACATAGAACCTACCAAGGTGGGCTTTTAAGGAATCTTCCCTACTAGAAGAACCTTAGGCTCTGATAGGCATACAGACAAGGACACTGTACCTGGGGACATGACCACACTACACACTGGACTCGGGAAGTTAGAAACACAACCCATGAGATCCAGTGAGAATCTTGGCACAGTGGGCTGGGCACCTCCTCCTGCGAGCACCTCCCAGGGGAGTCCAAAGCCCAGCCCAGGCTAGGAAACTCTGCTAGTCCCCAGTCTCACAACCAGCTAACAGCAGGAACAGGTTAGGAGGACGCACCCAGGCAGCCTATCCTCCAGGCCTGTTCTTCCCAGGCAACATGCAATGCTGTATGGAAACCAAGGACCAGGAGGAGCAAAAGGCTGCTGCAGGTCTGGAGACAAGGGACAGCTTCCAAAGGCTGAGATCTCTTTGCTGTAAGCCAGCACCTTTGCTGCCCAAAACAGCAACCTCCTGTGATTTCAGCACAGGGGTTCCTAGTCTACAGCTCCTAAGACTGCCTACAAAAGCGTCTGTAAGAGGGCCTAAATTGCATAAAAGCAGAGCTTCAAAATGGAAACAGAACTTTTGTTTTTTGTAATTTTTCAATGTGGAAAAGATTCCACGGTAAAAAGTAGAGAATTAAAGGAAGGTAGAATTCTTTAATGCAGGACTTTATGGAGCCTTTAATGTATTCCTTTTAATCCTAAAAGCAGAGTGTGTCATAGCTACCTTATTTGGCTAAGGAAAAACAATTGTTTTGTGGCGTGTGTAGGTCTTGCACAGCAAGGCAAGTGCTCTACCACTGAGGCATGGCCCCAGCCCCTAGCTGAGGAACTTCTGAACCCAGGGCCTTTCGCAGTAAGCCACAGACCCAGCTCTTTTTTATTTTTTACTTTGAGACAGGATCTTATTAAATCCATAGACTGGGCTTAAATTTGTAATCCTCTAGCCTCAGTCTCTCAAGAGTGCAGGCACTATAGGCCAGACTGGCCAAGGAATTTCTTTCTGCTTAACTCACAGGATCAATGTACCATGGAAGGCACTTAGAGAAACATCAGGTAATTCCACCAGCCATGAAGCCAGACAGAACTGAATCAGTGCTATCAGATCTCCACATCTACAAGCAACGGAGTGGACATCGCCCATCTGCCAGAATCCAACAAAGTTCCAGGGAGGCCACACAGGCCAGTGATGCCACAGAAAAAGCCTTGGCCTCCCTACGGCCCCCAGTGGGCAGCTTAGGGAGGGCCAGCGCTTACCTTTTGTGCAGAATACCCTGTGCCATCTGTTGTGGTGACCTGTACTTCATCACCAGTGTAATTAATGCTCTGGACCTGTCCAAAGACAGACAATTACAAAGCAATGAGAGCTGCAACCGTGTGCCACAGCGTTCCAGCTGATTTGCATTAGCTAAGTTTACATCTCTAAGGCTACAGGGACTCACTCCCTGGAATGAAGTGATCTAAACAAGCTTTATAACTGAATGCAGGGAATTAAGACCCATAAACATGTCAAGGTACAGTGGAGAGTGAAATACACATGATCACCCCTATTACTACAACAGCCTATAATGTCAATCTGAGATAAGGAGAAAACTTCAAGTGAAAATGAGCTGCATTGGGTTCAAAAGGCTGCGAGCAACTTGAACACTTTATGAACATGGACATGGGCTACAGCTTCCAAGCAGTAGCTGTGTCCTAACACGGACAATGCTGTGACCAGAGGCTATGACCACATCAGGACGATGCACAGGCTTGCAAGCAAAACCTGTCTTCTTCTGAGAATCCTATGCTCCAAGACACGGCAAAGCCAGAGCCTCCAGCCCCTGCCAGCGCTCACCGGAGCCTGGAGCCGAATGTCCAGCCCTTCGGCCAACTTCTCAATGATGACATAGTACCCAGGAGTCAGGAGAGTGTGGTCACCAGCAAACTGGGCGAAGAATTCATTGTGATCCCAGGAGCGAGCAGACACCTGGGAACAACAGAAGGTGTTGGGGACTGGACAGCATAAATCTTCATGCCTGGACCTGAAGGTCACCAAAAGGAGCTCCAGGCAGGGCCACCAACTTTGTGGCAGAAATCAAGGAAGGGGAGGAGAGCAGAGCAGCTCAGGTGAACACCACCGTCAAGTGAAAGGGAATCTCAGCATAACACAGAGGAGAGTATCTCAGAATAAAGTTCTGTATCTCAGAATAAAGTTCTGTACCACTTTGGCATGGGTAATAGTCACTGATCTTAAAATATAACAGTTGATTCTGTACAGTCTTATCTTCAGCAAAGGGACATCCTATGGAGTGAAAGTGCACTCAATTAGCTCCACGGCAAATATGCCCACTAGCTGTCCTCCACACAGACAGCCCACAGAGCAGGAACCCAGCATGATTCTGCAAACTGCTGCAATCCCAGTGTAAAGCAGACTTAGTGGAAACCAATTCAATCACCTACGGAGTTTCTATTCAACATGCAGAATGCTGAAGAGCTGAGTGCTGTTGGCTAATGAGTACAGCAACCTTAAATTCACTTTGTACAAGATACCAGGCCAGAACTGCGAGGGCACTGCACTTTGCTTTCCTGAAAACAGTGTTTTTAGGCTCCACAGTTCTACAGAAATGACCCCAGAGCCTCTGCAGTGGACAAAAAAGGGGAGCAGTCACAGGATGGGGCTTGTGGCCCTGCCCTGTTTTACTAGCAGTCCTCCTCTCTTAAGTTTTGTAGATTAAGCATCTTCACACGGGACTTAAAGGAGGATTTTTCTGGATTAAAAACAAAGAAGTTAAAACTAGCGTGGAGCCAGGCATGGTGGTGCACACCTGTAATCCCAGCACTCAGGAGGCTGAGGCAGGAGGTTCACTGTGGGACTGAGGCCAGCCTGGTCGACCTAGTGGCTTTAAGGCCTGCGTGAATTGTGTAGTGAGTCCCTGTCTCAAAAACCAAAATTAATCAGTGTGGGATTAATAATGCCCTGAAGTTGTGGTGATCAAACAGTCATTCCTGCCTGCTTATCCAAGCCAGCAATGGGCTGGCCAAAGAGCCCAGCGGATTAAAGTGCCTGCAAGCATATGCAGTGCCCAGGTTCTTTGATCCCTGGCATGCCAGCCCCGCTGCTGGGGTGCTCTGAGACAGCAACTGAGACTGAGTGTGGCAGCACACACCTGTAATCCCAGCTGTTGGGATGCTATAAACAGGAGGATCACTACAAATCCGATCTACCAGTGAGACCCTGTACACCCTAGAGATCCTGTACTAAACACAGGCCAGCATCAATTCCACACTTAAACCTACAAGCAGCACATACATAAGCGCAAGTATTTTCCACACGTCTCACAAATGTGTGCACACCTGGTGGAGGTTGCTGCCGCAGGCGTATTCCAGGTTACTGAGGTGGAACTGGAGCACCTGCCCTTCCAGCTCGCTGAACTGGACACCAGACTCCTTAATGAAAGCTCTGTAGATCTCTTCTATCTTTTCTGTGGTGGAACGGACCAAAGCAGAGAAAAACAAAACGGTTTTAACGTGATTCAGCGCAGCCCATACCCACCGGCTGGAGAAACCCAAAACATCCAAAATCTTTCTCCAAATGAACCCAGGGGAAAGGGCACTCTTTCTTATCAGGCTGATTCACCTCAGGATGAGAAGGCTTAGTGGAAATGAGATCCTGAGGGATCTATAGCTGCAAGACTATTTCACTTATTCTTAACTGAAAACTTCCTTCTCTCACTCAAGATACAGAATAAACCGCACTGCCCTCATAAATGTACCAACACACAGAGGTCTGCCATTTCCTTTCTAGTCCTACTGCCATTGTCTCAGTCAAGATCCTGTAACATCCCACCTCAACGATATCCACAGCAAACAAATGACTACAGTCTCTCCTGGTCAAGAAAACAGACTGCCTCTATGCCACCCCTTTAATAGTATTGAAGTCTGTCATTATGGCTATCCTTTCTCTCTCTAATACAGAGATTACTTCTGTTCTGTTCTCCTTTCTACTTTTGTGTAGTTGTTCCCCTACTTGGGATGCTATTGATGTAGGCATGTCTTTGTCAACTTTAGATATTATTTCTGCTCTGATGTCCTCCATACGTTTCTCCAGCCGTTTTTCCACTTCATGTATTTCTTTTTTTACTTCAGATGTTATCTCTGATCTCAGTTGCTCTATAAGTTTC
>PVJA010028814.1:0-27055 GCA_004027025.1 Myocastor coypus | reverse complement strand
AGTATAGATATTACTATGAAAAAGATGTTATTGTTTTTAGGAAACATGTAATTTTGTTTTCAGCATTCTTGGTATATTGTGTACTCGATAAAACTTAAAGAAATACAAAGCATCATTTAGATCAAGGGAAATACCTATAACACAAAAGTCTCTTAGTAATGGCTAGACAACAGTGAGGTCTACTGGCCTCAGGTAGGAGTTCACATTCAGATACACAGAGTATAAACATTCTATGCACAGTTGCCTACTTCTTTGAAAATGATGTACTGCAAAGGTTTTGTAACTGATTTCTTATTTCTGTAAAGATGGTACATGACATTAGAAGAATTCAAGCAGTGCCAAAAGACTTAAAAGAAGAGAGCAATAAATAAAGACTTAGGGACCACGCCATGTTGTGTCACATTAGAATCTTCTGTGTCTTTCTTCAGGTACCACTTTTTAAAGTGAAGTGTCCTAGATGATGATGATGATGATGACGATGACCACAATGACAACAACAACGATGATGATGATGATGATGATGATGATGATGATTTGGAGTATTCATTTTTAAATAAAACTTTCAATAACTTTTGGATATTTTCTTATGAATATAGCAGAAGACATCTTGTGATTCTGGTTTAAACTATCATCACTTTTCCAAAAGAACTGGTGGTATTTTTTATTTCTTTAAGAAGAATTGGCTTCTGATTCCGTGATCACTGCCCAGTCTTCCTCCCTTGTCACCTTGCTTTATGCTTCCTCCCAAACCTTCTCCTTGATATTCATGAAGGAGAATGAGGTGAAGGTGCACTGATTACTGCAGCTGCATAAGTACGTCACTCAAGAGCTAGCCATATACTTATCTAACATGTTTTTGTAAAAAACTGCTGAATGACACACAATGGTCATGAATTAAAATAAATTATAAAATACAGAGTATAGATACATATGAGCACAAAGAGACAGCACAAAAAAATTGTTTCTGAGTGGATCAATGTTTTTACCTCTCCGTCAAAGTATTAAATTCATTGGTTTTTCTCACATATTTGTGCAGTTCCAGTTTTGTATCACAGACAAGCATTGTTTTTTCTTTTCTTTTCTTTTTTTTTTTTTTTTTTTTTTTTTTTTTTTTTTTTTTTTTTTTTTTTTTTTTGTCTTTTTGAGACAGGGTCTCGCTATGCAGTTCAGGCTGGCCTTGAGCTCACTTTTGTAGCCCAGGCTGGTCTCGAATTTGCATCGATCCTCCTGCCTCAGCCTCCCGAGTGCTGGGATTACAGGCGTGCGCCACCACGCCCGGCGAGCATTGTTTTTTCAATGTGAAATGTTTTTAAATGTTTACAAAATTACATTTCAAGGAATTAATTCAAAAATCACACAAGTCAAAACTCTCCTAAGTTGAATATGTTAGACTCTATGAAGATTACTAGGGTTAACAATTTCTGGGAAGCTCCTCAAGTAGGTCACTGCATATATAAGCATTCAAAATATGCATAAAAGGTACACATAAATGTTTGGGTGCTTTTATACTCAAACAGAATACAGCCAGTGATACAGTTCAGCAGCAGAGTATCTACCTAGCAAGCTGAATGTCCTGAGTTTGAGGCCTTGTCCCTCCCTAAAATACAATGTATAATATTAATATCTCCATTTTCCCACTAATCAACACATGGGGACCATGTACCATGTTGTCCCACTTAGATTGACCTAATTATTAGTGACAGCATAACATTTCACCAAGTGTACGTGTAGTCAGATTTCTGTTAATGACTTTTGATTTTTTCTTTAGATTTTTGTGATTACAAATAAATTGCAGTTAACTTTATACTTTTTTAATACTATAGACAACATGTAGGGACAAAGATTCTGAATAAAATATGAAGACAGATATGCCTTGAAAACATTTTACAGACTGGTATGTGGCATTATTCATGTATATACATGAGACTGAGATTCTCCGTAGTTTCACAATACTATTTCTTGAGTAAAAATGAGATTTCATTGTTATTTTAGTTTACATTTCTTTCCCTTTGAGTGAACTGAAAACTTCTCTCCTACATTTAATAAGACAGTTGGAATTTTTTTGCAACTATTAATATGCCTCATCCATCTTTCTTTGACCTTTTCTTTATTGATTGGCTAATACTGTTTGTATATTATGAAATTTAGCCATGGGGGGGGGAATATTTTTTTAACCAACTTAGCATTTTGTCTCTGTCTCTTGAATTTTTGCATTGCTTTGCATGTAGAATTAATTGGTTCCATTCTGACTGGCCAATTTCTCTTTTGTAGATTCTAGGAATTATTTAAGGAGGCCTCTAATATGATATTTAAGCAAAGTGCTTTCAAGGTATACTCTGAATGGGTGGATGGCTTTATATCTTAAGAGAGTAACCAATAATGCATAAGACATAGGTATGCTTTACAGTGGAGTTTGTCTCAGGGAACAGTAGAAAGGTTGAATGTTGTAAATTAAAAATATTGTTGACAAAAGCTAAACTGGGTTGTTTATATAGTTTTTTAAACTTTCATCCTTTCAAGTAAATAGTCCATGTTAGAACTATAGGAAATTATGGTTGCTTTATCTCTAATTATAATGTTGTTTTGTAGAAGAAAATTATTATTTGGTAGATGTAGGTGTATAACTTTATAAATATAAGGTTCTTCTTTTTCTATTTGAAGGAAATAAATTGTGGGCATGGGGCTTATGTTGCAGACGAGACAAAAGTTGTAAAGTTGCCATGGTAATGATGCCACAGTGTGAGTGTGCAGTGTATACATTTTAATTAAGTCAAGTGTATAGAATGTGAATCAGGGCCTGGTGGGATGGCTCAGTGGTCTAAAGCGCCTGCTTGGGAAAGCTTGGGAGGCTCCAGGGACCGCGGTTCGATCCCCAGCACCACATGCTGCACTAGCCCTGCCCTCTGGGCGGGCTGAGCCAGCCATAAAAATGAGTGAATAAACAAATAAAGGTTCTGAAACAAGAAAAAAATAAATAAATACAATTTTTTAAAAAAAGAATGTGAATCATACCTCAATAAAGCTCTTTCAGAAATAAATTGTGAAGTTATTTAATGGCTTTGTGTGAAAAATAAAGTCCTCTGGTCTGTAAGCATGCTGTGCACCTCTGTTCAGTGAAGGAACAAGTCCTTTAGGAAACACGATTGCAGGCGACTCATCTTTTGGGACCCCTCTTCCCTCTTTGTTTATTCTCATTTGCCTTTTCCCTTTCTCAGATTCTTTCATTCTTTTGATGGGGATAAAGGCATATATAGGGGGCCAGGGAGATAGCACCTCCCTGGCAGGCACAAGGACCTTGGTTTGATCCCTGGTGCTGCATGCCATGCCAGCCTCCTGCCAAGCCAGCCACTGAAACTGGGCATGGTGGTGCATGCCTGTAATCCCAGCACTGGGAAGGCTGAAGCAGGCAGATCATTATGGGTCTGAGCTATGTAGTGAGACCCTGTATCAAATTAAATCTTTTTTAAAAGGCAGATGGAGGTTAGAGAGGATGCTCTAATCTTCCTTTCTTGCTTCAGTTGTTCTTCTGATTCCCCAGACTTTATAACTCCTACAGTGTGGATGCTCTGTCATGTAATGCTGTGGATGTCAGCATAGCTGAGAAGCACTGACCTGGGCTTTGTCATAGCTGGGTTCAGCTGAGTTCTATCAGAAGAGACTTAGGTTCTACTATACATCCTGATATAACAGGAAAATGTGACATACCATTATATAATTGCTATTTCTCTGACAACCGGTTTCACTTCTTACCTTAAACGCCTGCATGGATTATTCACTGGTATACATTTTTTTTCCTTCGTACAATCTGATGCTTAAGCTCTTCCATTAAAATGGAAGAATAAAACTATAGGCATTATTACATTATTTTCAACAGCTTTGGTGACTGTTACTTTAGTCACTAAATTTCTAACCCTCCAAGTATGATTCAAAGTCAAACACCTTTCTCTTTTCACAACTCTGGAATGAGTCACCAGGAACAAAAATCTTTAAAATTAATTTAATTTGGAACAATCGTCCTTAACACACACAACTGGGGAAACGTTGTCAAGTTTTTCTCTCCATAAACTGTGAGTTGGTCATGTTTCAGTCTTTGGAAAATGTGAATTAGATATCAGGACCCAATGGGCAGGCAGTGATCAGACAATGAAATGTTTTCAAACATTCAGGAGGATCCCACACAGAATCCAGGAGCTGGGTCTCTGAGGGAGTCCGCAGTCCATGAGGGATTTTCATGCACTCTTGAGCTCTTGTACAATGCGCGAAAAGCCAGCTGTCTTACAGCTTTGGAGGATTTCCGCTATAGTCACACTCCTTGCAGTTCCTTACGTGTGACACTGGCTGCCAGTCCCTCCTGCCTACCTACGTCAGCATCCTCACCTCTTCATTTCCAGGTTTTAGCATAGGATAGATAACATCCAGAGATTCAAGGAAAGTTTCTTGCCTAGGAAGATAAATGAAACACCTCTGCTGGCCTAAAGGAAGGAGGCATGAAACACACCAAAACATGGACTTGGCTCTCCATGTGAGAGACACACACAAACACAAACGGATTCACTTCTCAGCGGCCTAACGGTGAACTTTCGGGTGGAAAGCTGTGCCTGGACATGGAGGGAGAGCCCAGTTGATTTTGTTTAATGGATGCTGATTGAAGAAATGAGACAAAGGCAAAGAGATCTACTGTAGCACAGGGTCTGAACTGTGAGGGGATGCAGAACTCCAACAGGCAAGGGAAAGTAAGGGGACAAGTGCCTACCCAGAATGGCCTTAAATATTCCTGCTGTGCACTAATAGCTTTCACTACAAACATGCTCCATTTATAGAATGTCTACTATGTTGTATCTGACTGTAAATTTATCAAAAAAAAGTTAAGGTTCCATTTTTATCCTGCAAGAAAAGGTTCACATGGACCACTTCAGCAGTCATCAAGAGCTACTATTCTTCAAGCACTTTTGTGTGCCAACCTTGTGTTAGTTCCTTCATATTGCACAAGCTAATTATTCAGTCCCCTACACACACTAGGCTCAAATGTGTTACTTTTTAAAGATGAAGAAGTTAAGACTCGGCATTTGGAATATGTAAGACTCAGCACGACAAGGAACGTAACCAAAGCCATGCAGCTACAAGGCACCTGAGCCATACCTGAGCTGGTGACAAAAACCTCAGAGTGGGCCTGCTGTCCTACCCTGGGAAGGGTTCTTACAGCCTGGAGATTCTGGGGGTGGTGGAGAGAGCGCTACAATGTACTGAGCACCAGCCTCGCTAGACCCTCTTCGGCTCAAGCTTGGGTGCTGTGTAAGAGCAGGAGCAAGAGGAAGGAAGCATCAGGATGAGAAGCACCAAGGCACACAGGAGAACAGGACACCAGGAAGTGGCAGGGAGGGCTGGGGGGCTGAGCGAAGGCCTGCAAAAACAGCAGGCTCTCAGGGTCTCTCCTTCCTCCTGAGCCTGCTGTGGATGTTGTGTGGGCCTGAGGAGCTAAGGGAACAAGACAAAGCTGAGCAGGAGCTCATATTGGCCGATTTCATCTCTAAGCTCATGCGGCACCAGCCTTCATCATTGGACACAACAGTGACTAGTGGAGAGGAGGTCTCTCATCTGGAGCAACACCAGAGTCACTTGCCTTCAAGGAGTCTTGAATGCATATTTTTTTATGGGAAAGAACACAAAAGTTCATATGCAGATTGTTCAGGTGGATTTTTAAATGTGTTTTCACCAACTAGAATTACCTTTAAAAGTCCTTTACATATATGAACATCTGTCTGATGACTGATTAAATGTAACTGACTATGATTAGATGTTCCCATGGTTTTTCAGGGTAGCATTTGTTGCTACATTAATCTCATTTAAATTCCACATAGTGGGCCTGGCAGGATGGCTCAATGGCCTAAAGCGCCTGCTTAGGAAAGCTTAGGTAGCTGCAGGGACGACGGTTCGATCTCCAGCACCACATGCTGCACCAGCCCTGCCCTCAGGGCAGGCTGAGCCGGCCATAAAAATAAATAAATAAATAAACAAAAGTTCTGAAATAAGAAAAAAAAAAAAATAAAATAATTTAAAAAAAGAAATTTTAAAAAATAAATAAATTACCACATAGTATATTTTCCTAAGTTGTAACTACTTTAAAATACAATGGGTTAAAACAAAACAAAACAGGCCAGAGAAATAGCTCAGTGGCCCAAGTGCCAAGTGCGAGGACCAGGGTTTGATCTCTGGTACCTCATGTTGTGCCAATCATCCTGAGCTGGCCACTGAAACCAGGCATGGTGATGCACACCTGTAATCCTAGTGCCAGAGAGGCTGAAACAGGAGGATCACTATGAGTTTGTGCTGCATAGCGGGCCCTGTACCAAATTAAAAAACAAAAAACAAAACAGTGGGTTCTTTATATAGCCAATGTACACACCACCCGTATTCTTACTTTCTTTGAGTAATTTGATTTCTTTAAATGACATCTGAGGTGCTTGGCCACAGCACTGCAGCTATGCATGTGGGTAGCTATCTCTGTAAGTTACCTTATGCCAAGGCTTCAGGGAAGTCAGCAAAGGATCAATTTTGTAATAACATAAATCATTTTACCAAGATCTTTATAACTCAATATGCATATAGTATGGCAAAAATCATGGATTTCCTAATGTGTGTGTGCTTGAGCATGAACTCATTTTTAGAATTATCAATATTTTTTCAGTGAAAGTGAAATAAATTTTAATGAAAAAAATGTACTATACCATGACCACCATCAATACAATCTTAAAAAATTTTACAAATATCATGTTGATCTTTTGATGAATGTCTTTCCAGTTCACATAAAGTACAAACTTTTCCAACAAAAGTTGCTTTTACTCTTCCAAACATTCTTAGAAAAATATAATAAAGAGTTACTTTACTTTTACATTGCTTAGGGGAAAAAATTTCTGGATAAATCTTAAACATATATACATCTCAAAGGGAAAGAGATATTTTAAATATTTATTTTAAAACAGGGCAGCCAACTGATGAAGTTTGGCTCTGGGACACATCAGTGTCTCAGTCTTTGCCCAGACTGTATAAAGCAACAAAGAAGAAGCAGGTGAAATCCTTAAAATATGCTGCTAGAACTCAGTAAGCAGGACGAAACTAAGTGGAGATGAGCTAAATATGCACGGAAAGCCGTTCTTGTCAATCAAGCAATCTAGTAAAGCCCCACAGAGAAAGGGTTCTCCTGGGTCTCCTACGGCCTGGATACCAGCAGGCCATGGTGAAGAGGGGGCGGGCTGGCCTTAACTAAACCTTAGACGGGAGAGTGACAGAGCTGCAGTGACATCAGCAGACAGTGAGTGTGCTGGAGCAGGAGACAGGAGGGTGTGTGGGAGCTCAGGAAACTCAGACAAGAGACACTGAGCCCATCTGGGGGTGGGTGAATCAGGCAGGGCTCATGAGGGTGGTTAATGTTGCAATGTTTGAAATTGTGTAGCAAAAGGAAGAAAGGAGGCACAGGTTGCAGAGGGGCAAGGTCAAGGGTGGGAAAGGTGAAAAGCAGCACCCAGTGTGTTGTGTGGGAGCCCATGGGGGGTTTTCATTCACCCTTGAGCTCTTGTATGATGCATGAAGAGTCAGCCGTCTTAGGGCTTTGGGTGTTTTCTGCTTTAGTCACTCATTGCAGTCCCTGCCTCTTTTCTGAGCCATGTGGGTGGATGCGTGAAGGGGAGTCTAAAGAGGCAGGGAAGGCTGGAGGAGGCAGGGAGCCTCCTCAGAACTCGGGAGTGCTTCCACCTGGCCACTGTGGGGAGAAGGCGGGGAGGACCAAGCCGAGATAACCCGGCTTTCTTAGTATGTGCAGGAGCCTGAGGATGAATTTTGCAGGCACAATGAATAAAGGATGTTTAGGTGACAGGGCAAGTGGTCACAATAAGGCATGCTCTGGGACGTTTTGCTTCAAGGAAACTTATTAAGTCATGGGAGGGCAATAAGAAATAGACATATTTGTACTGTAGCATATCAACCAACTTTCAGCATTGATTGGGGGATTTAATTGGTGGTGATGCTAAGGAATAATTCAGGCCATTCTTCCCACATAATTAAAATATGGGAATTTGAAAAACACACTCATAAAAATATAAACAAATTGAGAGTCACAAACTTGATGGAAGAAATGTTGCACCCTTGATACAGAATGATGTAATTGCTAACATCATATTCAAGTACTTAGAGGACTGCTATGTTAAACATTTAGATTTAAGTTTTCATCTTAAGTTTTAAGTCTATAATAATTAAATTTTGTTCAGATTTGAGAGATGATTGCTACTAACAACTGCAAAGATTACTAATATAGTCTATGCCATATATGTGAAAAATTAAATACCTGTATTTAAAATATATTATCTAAAAAGGCACAGGGCATATGTGCTTGATTAGGTTAATGTGTTCCTTTTGATTTTTTATTGCCCTCTGTTATTGCTTCCAAAGTCTACTTTGAACATATGCTAGGTCTACAAAAGCCTAATAAGTCCCAATCACAGGTACAAGAATATTTCCTACAACTACCAAATGTCTAGAAATTTTTTACCCTAGTAAAATAGGTCATAATTAGAATTTCTTTGATTTCCAGCTATATAGTCTTCCAAGAAAAGCTGTGCAAAAGAAATGATATATATTTCTCATTACCAAAGTCCTTGGGAATATATTTAATTATGTTTAGTATTATGAACTGTCTGAAAAATTTGCTCTAACTAATGAATGACAGCAAACATTGGCAGCAAATATTTGCTTTACTATGAAGATTTCACCCATAAGTAATGAGAATTCAACTACAAAAAATGAGTTTGAAACCTCCAAACACAAATCAAAGATAAACTAGACATGCTAATCACATGATTCTGTGAGTCCATATCACGTACATGAATAGCACATTGTATCCCATAAATGTGTACAATAATTGTAGGTATGAATTAAAAATATGATTAAACATAACACATGACTGTTTCACTATTTTAGCATGTTTTCAAGAACATTTAACTAAGACATTTAGGGTATCTAGCTGTTCTAAGAGGAAATGTGAGCTGGGCATGATGGCTCAGATCTATGTCTCTAGCGTGTGGGAGGCTGAGGCAGGAGGAGCATCATAAATTTGAGGCCAGCCTTGGCTAGACAGTGAGTTCAATGCCAATATGAACTCATAGCAAGCAAGACCCAGTCTCAATAAAAAAATAAAAAAATTAAAAAAATAAAAATAAGTGTGAATTACAGATTTAAGTTCATCCAGGTATGGATGTATGGAGCGTTCAAGGCAGTCCTTGGCTGGCATGACTGCTGGTGTCTATTTGATTTTGTGTGACAGTCTGCTTACAGTTTTAAGTTCTTATGCCTTACAGTATAATACCTACATTTCTTAATATATTTTATAATATCTATCTACATTTTGCAGAACATTTCTTATATGCACGATGCTCTGTTTATAGGGGTATGCCTAAGTACAAGCACTGAGGCTAATTATATTTCTGGGATACAGTTTCAGTTTTTACCTTTTTTTCTCTATTCAAGAATGGTAATTTCAGTTCCATGTTATTGAAAATGATGATAAATATAGAATACTACTGTCATTGATCCCAATAATTTCCTTTCCATTTTTCTAATGTTTCCAAGGAGAGAGAGAGAGAGAGAGAAAGAGAGAGAGAGAGACAGAGACAGAGACTGAGACAGAGACAGAGACAGAGAGCATAATATCTATTACTATTCACTAAGGCTATAAACCCTGACATGAATGAAAGGCACTGGGGAACTACTTAAACTGGTAATCTTATAAAGCTGTAGCTTGGCTGTCAAAAAAGGATACTAATTACAGTAATTTCTCAGGACTGCTTACCACATGCCTAATTACTATGCAGCATAATGATACACACATAAATCATTAAGTGTCAGATTAACTTGTGCACATTTTTTTTTAGTGGTACTGCGGATTAAACTTAGAGTCTTATGCATACCAGGCAAAAGTTCTGCCACTTAGCCACGTCCTTAGTCCCAACTTGTGCACATTTTAACAGAACACTGAACTCCATTCATATGTAGTCTCTTTTCACAATTTGTCACTCTTGTACTCTAGTCATTGGCCCATAATTTACAATCTCAGAAGTTTGTAAGAAATGACAAAGCAAAGAGGAATCAAATGAATATAGAAAGTGATCATAATTTTGAAATAAAATGTATACAACTGAAGACAAGAACAACTGGAAAAAATATGTTTGCTGTTCTATATAACAGACTATTTGCTAAATTAAATTTATCTTAGATGTACCAACAGGGTAAAATAGTCATATCAGCAATTTTATAATCAAATTTCTAAGCAACAACCATGTAGCAAATTTTATAACTTAGTTTCTAAGGAATGCCTGATAGTTATCTTTAAAGTTACAATACAAAATAAAAAACATTCAGCTTTCTCTAAAATTATGCCTATTCTATTACAAGCAATACTCAATAGCTACTAAAGTGCTTTCACTTCATTAATTAGCACACAGTACTTTGAAAGATATGTCACAAGAGTCAAAATGAGATGAAGCCAGTATAATTAAGAAAAAAGGAATCATCAAAAGTTAGCAATGGGAATGTCTAGGTAATTTGAGTAATACCGCATATGACTAAAGGATAAAGCCGATTTTTCTCTTAGCTTTAAGAGGTTTTACTTTTAATGAAATGGACAACTTTAAGAGATTATTCAACAAGATTTCTGTGCCAGCCTATACAAGTTTATGCCACTTTATTTGTTTTTTTATTTTTGTCTTTTTTTTTTTTTTTTTTTTTTTTTTTTTGAGACAGGGTCTAGCTACACAGTTCAGGCTGGTCTTGAGCTCACTTTTGTTGCCCAGCCTGGTCTCGAGCTCACACCAATCCTCCTGCGTCAGCCTCCCAAGTGCTGGGATTACAGGTATGCATTACCACACCTGGCTCATACCAGTTTGTAAGAAGGCTTTTTGACCTTTACGCTGCCCGTCTGTGGGGCTGGCTATTTCTTCTGCAGTGGGAGGCTGTTCAATGAACGTTGCCTGGACTCTCTGGCCTCTACCAGCTGCACAGACAGTACTGGGGACACCCTCACTTTCAGGGTCACAACCAAAACTATTCCCATGTGACCAAATATTCTCTGGGAAGCAAAATCACCTCCTACTGGGAAGTCCTGCTTTACAAAATGTGGGAATAAAATTTTATTGAGGTCACTATTGTAAAAAAGAATAGGAATTTTTTTCTTGAGTAAGCACTATTAAGCCACAGGGGGAAATATATATATTCAGCAGAAAGGAAAAATTCAAAAAAAGTGTTTTTATAAGTCTTTTTTTTTTAAACAAAAGGTGGGTGTTGAGCGAGTAAAAGAAACCAGAAAGAAGGAAATGTTCTCTCTCACTTACAAAATTAAAAACATGAGACATGAAATTGATTTAGCAAGCAGCATATTATAAAAATATACTTCAGTTCCACATTATGATTTAAATAGAGAGATGAAAACTGAAAGGTAAAATAGAGGAGACATAAGAAGGAAAAGAAAATGGTTAAGATGGTGGAGATGGGACAGCCTGGGGCTACAATGGCATAGAATTGTACAAGTCAGGGAAGAGACTGACAGCTAAAGGACAGCTTCTCCTGGACAGCTCTCAGGCCTTCCCTGTGAGGCCCAGGTCCAGCCTCCTGAGCCCACTAGCATGGTCCTTCTCTTCAAGCCTGGCCAGCTGTGCTGCACTCTGCCCCTGAATGCAAGTGCTGGAACCAGAGACTGAAAGTAGGCGAGGGGAATCCCTCTCTGCACCCAGAGGCTTGGGAATTGGAGAAGGGCAGGACCAAAGACTTGTTTTACAGAGAATAGTAGTTTTCTTAAGGAGCATTTGTGTGGAGGGTAGAAAATCGGTTACTTTTCCAGACACTATGTTAAAAACCTAAGTTAAGATGTTGGCAAAAGAAACTGAACACAGTAGGGCCATTTATGTTTCGTGTAATGCTCTGAAGAGTAAAATATGTTGTTGGTTCTCATAATCAGCAACAAAATTTAGGTTCACTTCATGCACAGGGAGTATTTAATATACACAGAGCCACTTGAGTTTGGTGTGATTCTGTCCATTTTAAATTAACAATCCTTGGCCAGGGAGACAGCTTGGTGGTCTAGGCACCTACCTGGCAAGTACAAAACCTGAGTTTGATCGCTGGGACTGCATGCTGTGTCAGCCTAGCGCCCAGCCAGCCACCCAAACAGGGCATGTTGGGGCACACCTGTAATCTCAGTGCTGGGATGGCTGAGATAGGAAGATCACTATGAGTCTAAGCTGCACAGTAACACCTTGTACCAAATAAATAAATAAATAAATAAGTTTTTTTAAAAAAATATTTTTTTTTGTTTTCTTGTTTCTTTTTTTTTTTTTGTCTTTTTGAGACAGGGTCTCACTATCCAGTTGAGGCTGTCCTTGAGCTCACTTTTGTAGCCCAGGCTGGTCCTGAACTCACACTGATCCTCCTGCCTCAGCCTCCCGAGTACTGGGATTACAGGCGTGTGCCACCATGCCCGGCTAAAAAAAATATTGAAAAATATAACATGGGCCTATGAGATAGCTCAGCAGACTAAAGTGCCTGCTTAGGCAAGCTTAGGCAAGTGCAGGGACCACAGTTCGATCACTGGCACCACATGTCATGCCAGCCCCACCTCCAGGGCAGGCTGAGCTGGTCACAGAGTCTAGACATAGAGGCACAGGCCTGTAATCCCAGTGCTAAGGAGGCTGAAAACAGGAGGATCACTATGAGTCCGGACTGCCTAGTATATCCCTTCAACAACTAAATACATTAAAATTTTTTGAAAAGAAATAAATTCATAAACCTCTGACTTACAAGGATGCTAAAGCCCAGGGAAGTTATATTACTTGCCTAGGTTCAAAGAATTAGGGATTTATAGAGAACAACCAAGGTTACTTGAATTCCCTGATCCAAGACTTCCTTCACAGCAGCTGAAACTCATGTGTGGCACGAGCGCCAGGCCTCTTGCTTTTACCAAAGCAGGTGCAGCTTGCTACCATTGTGACCCTGAATGTCCCCAAAGCCTTGTGTAGACGACTTGGTTCCCAGCTGAACCAAGTGCTGTGGGAGATGGGAGAGCCTTCAGGGCTATCGGCCTCATGGACGTCCTTAGCTCACTGAGAGTGAGTCCTCAAAGGGGACTTCTGGGTCCTTGTGACTCCCTCCTCTTCACCTCCCAGCCAGGAAGAGAGTGGTTTAGATCTGCCATGTGGTCCCACCAGGATGTGCTGTCGTAGGTGCACGGCAAGAAGGCCTACCATCGGGGACTGAAATCTTCAGAACTGCACCCTGAAGTGAACCTTCACCTTCCCTGGTTGCTTATCTCAGGTGTTTGTTACAGTGACAGGACACTATCATACTGCTTCTCCGTTTCCTACTAAGGCCATGTAGATGGCCTAAGAATCCTTTTTGGTTTTCCAGTATCAAAGATCGAATGAAGGACCTTGTATTTGCCAGGCAGGTGCTTATGCCACTGAGCTATCAACCCAGCCTGGCCTCAGAATCCTTAAAGCCAGGCTCCCATAAGCTACCCAAGACCCCTTTTCTGTTTCTGGGCAATATGCTATGTTATCTCTCCAACAGAAAGAAGAAAGCAAATGGTAGTGATGCTGTGCTGGCAGCGGCTGTGGGGGCACAGTAGGAGAAGGGAAAGGACCAGCATCAACAATGACTAAGAGGACAGCAGCCAGGGTGACACACGTGTCACCACCAATGGCAGCATGCAGCTGGGGGCAGCAGTGGGTCTGCCATGGTGAAAATGACTTTGAAGATGTTTAGCTATGGCTGAAGGAGGCTGTCCACAGGGAGACTCAGACAGAGTCACCAGCACTTCTGCCAACAGGGGCACTGTGATCCATAAAAGTCTCTAAGTACCCAAAAGGTCGCTGTTGTCCTGGTAGTTTTAGGAGAGGTGAAATCAGGAGGTTCTGAAGTCCTGCTTTAAAAGACTCTTACCATAGGTTATTTTATAGAATGATAAGATTCTCTTGGAATTAAAATCATTCCCATATAATAAAATATTAAATTGGCATAAGTTAGATTTCACTTTACATGGGAAGGGGCAGGGAACGAAAATGGCTCTTGAGCAGCTCCCTCAATGAGAAAATTATAAATATTGTCAGTAAAACATCACAAAGTTTTAAACCATACATTAAATATATAATCGCAGCAAGATGCTTTGCTGCAAAGAGAATTGGGGTGAGATGAACAGTGCAAGGCCTCCTACCATGCCTGGGATGTTCCTTAAACTTCATGATGTCAGGCACATTGAAAATTAAACAGACACTCCGGGGAATGCCTGCTCCTAACAGGGAGGCAGGGGTACTGCTTTCAGGAACCCCCGATGGACGATGTGTCTAGCAATTTTCTAACTCAAAACATTGTGCTTCTTATTATGCAGCATTTAATATGTTTCGTCTTGGTCTTTTTTCCCCCTTTACCTTGTTCTTTCCTATTTCATTGTCATACATTTTATGAATGTCATTGTCAAGTTTTAAAGATCTGGTTTGATACCATATGGCTAATGTCAGGCCAACAGTTTTTATTATTTTCCAAGTAACAGGATATTGTATTTAATGCTCTCAGAACTAATTTAATTCTTAAAGAGTGGTTAAGGTTACTCTCTCTCTCTCTCTCTCTCTCTCTCTCTCTCTCTCTCTCTCATGGAGACTTTCTACATTCCACAAAGCCAAGTTTTGATATACGCTCTAAGAAAAAAAAAAGACAAAAATACAACAAACTACTTAAAAACCACAAACCAACATGATTTCTATTCAAAAGCATAATGTCGCTGGTGATACACTTGCCAAAGACACAAGAGAACAAAACAGAACTCTCAAATTCATGATGAGCCCAGCAATGTCACTATTTCTCTGTAGTTCAGTGAATTATATATACATGAAAGATTATTTTGATCTTAGGAATTCTTCATATGGTTAGTTATGTTTCCAGTGAAGCAAACATCAAACAGGGCCTTATATGTCTATTGATAGGTATAAATCCATGGAAAGATTCCAATTTCCTTTTTTTTTTTTAAGAGTTTAAAGCTGTGTTTATGAGCTGAAAGTTACAAATAGCATTCCATAGCTCTGGATATTCCAAACCATGCGTTATTGAAACAGTGTTTCAAGCAGCTCAAAATATCCTGTGACATTTCCAGTAGTTAGAAAACTTCAGTAAGTAATGTTCTTAGCAGAGAGATCATTTAAAGGTCTTGTTCACCAGGAGATTCTGTTAAAGATGGAAGTGGAAGCACTGGATGGAACAGCGGATGAACCAGGCCATGCCCCTGTACCTGCCTGCAGTCTCTCTAGTGAAGGAGGCTGAAGCAAGAGGATCACAATCGCAAGCCCCGCTTGAGGGAGCGAGACCCTCCCTCAAGAAAAGGGAAAAGGAAGCTGGATGGGGAGGTAGTTTAGTGGGAAGACTCTGGTTCAATCCTAAGTGTGAGGTGAAGAGGGACAAAGAGAAAGAGAGATGGAAAACACGTCAGGTGCATGGCTGAAGGCTGATGACCGCAGTCTTTCTGTTTTACTCTTGTGTCTTTCAGAAAGAGAAAAAGAACTGGAGAGAGGAGCAGAGACCCACAGAGAGCGAGGACATGGGCATCACGACCAACTTGAAGGAAAGAAGGGAGGCTTGTGATATTTTTCAGATTACTCTTGACCTCTGTCCTTGACCACTGACAGCCTCCAGTGGGCAGTGTGTTGGCCAAAGCCTTCAGCAAAACTGTCCAGGAGCAACATTTGGATTTCTTCCTTCCCGTTCTTTCTGAACTCTGCTCATTTTTCCTAAAGTACCCTTCCCCCATCCCTGAAAGTCCTGATACATTCTTCATAGCCCTTTGACAATCTGAAATTAACTTGTATATGTTATACTCGTGTATACTTTCTTTGTCTCTTATTTCCTTCCCTAAGAGAATATCATTTCTAGGAGGGCAGAGTCCTGCTCTGTGTCGTTCATCTCTCAGCCCCACTGCCCAGATCCTAGTGAGACCCAGCACACTGGAATTCTCAGCCCTATGCAGCTGAAAGACAACCGGACCTCCAGACTGCTCCCTGCCTCCTCTCACAGCTGAGAGGTACAGTGGCTTCATGCTGTCAGTCTCCTAGCAGTCCTACTCTCCAACCCATGCTGGATGGATGGAGTACTGGACACATCAATGTCCACATGATGTTGTGGTGGGGATAATCCACACCACCTGTTATGATGTAGGTCTAGTTGTCCCCTCAAAGCCTCATGCAATCATGAGGCAGTGACTTCTAGAGTTTGAGACTTGATTCATGATCTCTGGGATTATGGGTTTTAGTACTGATGGGATTATGGGTCTAAGTACTTTTGAGATTATGCGTGTAGCCTAAGGCAGATAGGCTGAGGCAGAGAGCCTGAATATAAGTTAAAAAAAGACAGAGAGATAGACTTAGGCTGTTGCTCTGCTGCCCTGATTGGTTGGCTGCCTCTGTCACCATATTGTTGCTGTTCCGCCTCCATGAACTGCTGCTCTCTGCTATGTGCCTCTCTGCCTTGGATCCAGTCAAGTATGAACTGAAACCTCCAGTAACTGTGAGCTAAATAAACCTTTCCTTCCTTCATTTTGGGTGTCGGGTATTTGTCCCAGCAATGAGAGAAGAGTAACTAAGACACCACCCCAAGCTCAAGAGGTGTACCTTGGTCACCTTAACTAATCATAGTTTTCTTCTGGCACAATGTACGTATAACAAAATTTCAATCTGGTCCCATCTGAAAAAAGCTCAGATTTTTGTTTAATGTTTGGACAAAGATAAGATCTCACCCACCTCCTGGGAGCCAACAGGCACATAGCCCTGGGACCGCTCAGCAGCCTTCCCATATCCTGGGGATCAAAGTCTATGGATCAATGTCAGAGTCTATGAGGTCAAAGAGCAGACACAGCATGGAGGGCTTTTCAAAGTTATCAAGCTACAACCCAAACAACACTGATGGCCACTTCTAGATTTTCCACAGGCAAAATAATTTGTTGTTTGCGTGAGACTTTCAGAGTAGAGCTTTTCCAAATGATACCAGTCCCACCAGAAGTGTTATGTTCCAAGTCCCACCAAAAAGTCATTTAATCAACTGAGTCAAGGGTGCTTTAAATGAGCTTTGACATTCCCAGTGAGCATTTTCACTTAAAAATGGAAACAAGGGCCAGTGAGATAGCTCAGCAGTCTAAAGTGCCTTTAAGCAAGCTTAGGCAACCACAGGGACCGCTGTTAGATCCCTGACACCACATGCTATGCCAGCCCCACCCCCAGGGCTGAGCCAGCCATAACATAAATAAACAGGTAAGTAAAACAATGGAAACAAATTGATATGGTGCATGTTTCACTGTTAGAATGTTTTTGCAAGAGGTATGGAATGAAACTGTTCTTTCCCTTCCTCAGGGGCATCTTCCAGGACCACACTATACCACTGTCAGTTCCTGAGCTATCCAAAGAGGAAAACTGAATCAGCACTGCAACCTTGGGCCATCCATCCTTCTTCCTCATCTTTCTAACTGGGGCTCATAAAAAAAATTAAGAGAAAAGCCATTTGAGCACATTTACACTGTAGATATTTTCTAATCTTTGTATGATTAGCTGGTCAAACTTATTTATTTATTTATTTATTTATTTATTTATTTATGTCTTTTTGAGACAGGGTCTCGCTTTGCAGTTCAGGCTGGCCTTGAGCTCACTTCTGTAGCCCAGGCTGGTCTCAAACTCACACTGATCCTCCTGCCTCAGCCTCCCAAGTTCTTGGATTACAAGCATGTGCCATCATGCCCAGCTAGTTGGTCAAATATTGTACTGATTTTTTTTAAAATCAAAGAAATAGCAGAACTTCAGCAGAGCCTTCTGCTATTCACTGAATGAACACAATAGAAAATGAGAAAGTGATTAAGAAATATATTTAAAGAACTATAAGATTTCTGAGGAGAGAGTAAGTACTTCTGATTAAAGGTTTGGAAAGACTTCACACACTTGTGTTTGTTCTGCATTTTGAATGATGGGAAAGAGCAACAGGCAGAGAGGACGGTGGGGAATGAAACCTGGATGAGTTCTGGAAAACTTGAAGCAGCCTGCTGGACATAAATAGGGTTCGTGCTGATGGCCAAAAGAAATTTTGATGAAGAATGGAAATGTGGCTTGAGAGCAGATGTGGAGACCCAGACGTCCTCTGCTCGGTTGGCTCTGGGGAATCACAGAAGGGCCCTCAGCCATACAGCGACATAGCTAGGGCTGGGTTTCAGGAAGACTGGATTAGCAGTGGCTCAACAGAATTCAAAAGGGAAAGTTCTGGGGCCCTGAGGAAGGATAGAGAGGCTACAGCAAAAGGAGGGAGCCCACAAGTCACCTTATTCTCTTGTCCTTAGAGCTGTCACCAGGGACTCACCCACCAGGACACAGAAGACCCTGAAGCTCCGGGATACAGGCGCAGTATGGGTTACACAGCCATGTGTGAACCCTAAAACTCTAATTACCACCTTCCATGTCATTGCTGTGGGAAAACATTTTATATTAAAAAAGAACAGCCTAAAAACAAAAGGATATGCCCACGTGTGCATAGGTAGGAATTATCAGAATGAACGATTGATATCATTATTCCTTAAATTTTGTATGAGTTTAAAGATAGTATTTCTAATAACATTAAATTTATTTTTGTTTTGTAGATTCTGACACTTATTTAAGATTTTAGTCTAGAAAGACTCATGCCTAAAAAAATGAGTTTCTGAGTTATGGATCTTAAAAGAGTGCTATGCTGTCTGTCTGTTACTCTTCTCTCATTGCTGGGACAAAATACCCAACACCCCAAATTAAGAAAGGAAAGGTTTATTTGGCTGACAGCTAGTGCAGGTTTCCGTCTATACTTGGCTGGCTCAGAGCAGCAGTGCATGGGCAGAATATATCAAAAAGCAAAGGGAGGGGCAGTGGCTGTCGCTGCTGGCTAGCTTCTTTCCCCTGCTTTCATTTGTATACAGATTATCTGCAGATTATCACATCCACAATCCCAGCATTGGATCAAAGGCTAAAGCTGCCCCATGACTGATGAGGCTTTGGGGGCTACATCAAGACACAAACCATAACACTGTCATATAATACACTCAAAAGGAAACAATGGGTGGGGTAATCTTTTTTCTCTTTCCTCTGATGAGGTTTGAATTAGGAGACGGACAATACAGACAGATAAATTATGAAAGGAAACAAAAGAATTTAACAGGTATTAGTTGAAAGATCTGAGACATTTTGAATAAGGAAAATAAATTAGGAAACAAGTCTCAGGCAGTGCTATCTGTCATTTCTCAAGAGAAGATGAAAGATTTGTTAGGCAGGCCATTTCCTTAATGGAATCAAGTAGGAGAAAATGTAGGGCTGAGAACAAAGAGAAAGGACCTGAATCGTGCTAATTCTAAACAAAAGGAGACAATGGAAGCTCCCTGATTGGCTTTGCCTTATGGTGCTGTCACAGGCGAGGCCAACAGTTAGGTAACCAACTTCTGTTTTTTCCAACTTGCAGCTAAGAGATAAGAGTCAGATGCTTTTTGCTACCAAACTTGCAAATCTCTACAAGAAATGGGAAACAGAAGATGTGTTCCCAGAAGTTTCCACATCTCGGCAAACGGACAACGGAGTGCCTGCGCTGCTGTGAGCGCTCAGTAAGCACATTTACAGTGTGTCCACCACAGCGAAACATATTCCATATCACAAAATAGAGGCTATTCTATGTTGAAGGAAAAAAGTGAGGCTGAAGCATGGGACACAGGACCAGCAGAGTCTCCTGGCTCTGGCCTGAGGCAGCTCTTGCTCCATGAGTGGCGTCATGACAAGGGTCTGAAGCTCACTGCCTGGCTGCACTGTCTGCCTGGAACCACAGGTCGCACTGAATCCTGAATGGACTCTGCTTTTTTCTTGTATATTCCTGCCTATAAGAAAGTTTAATTTATAAAACTGGCCGAGGAGGAGACAAACAACAATAAATAATTATAAAATAATTATAGTTAGAACAACATACTATAATACAATTGCCAGCTTCACTACTCTTTATTTAAGGGAACATTACTAAGTAAACTAAGAATTATTTGAACTTAGGCACCAGGACACTATGATAATTGATATGCTAAATTAAATGGGAACAGAGTAATTAATGGGCAAGGGGCATGGATACATGGACACACTGGACCAAGACATGATTCCTACCCTGAGCACATGGCGCAGGACAGTGTAAAGCTTCATCACACTTTCTTGATGCCACACAACTTAAAACTAATGAATTATGCATCTATGGAATTTTCCATCCAATATTTTGGATATGGCTGACAGAGTAACTGAAACAGCAGAACCAAGGACATGGGGTGCTGCTGTGTTTGTGCTCTCATTTAAACACTTAACCACCTACGACTTCCTGTTAATGTTGTCTCTCCCCCAAGTAGGTGTTAGAAATGAATATTTGCATATACCGCTTAAGACTAAATGCTGCTGAGGCTGTGGGGGTGAGGAAGGAACCCTTCTGCATTATTGGTGGGAATGTAAACTAGTGAAACTGCTGTGGGAATCAGTATAGAGAAAAAAAGCTAAAACTAGAAAGTCCACTTGACCCACCTATTCCCCTCACAAGAACCTTCTCAAAAGAGTTAAAGACATCACATTCTCACGAAGCACACGCAGCTCAATTCATCGCAGCCCAATATTGGAAGCAGCCTATGTGTCCATCAACAGACGAGTGGATAACATGAATGGGCACGTACGCAATGGAGCGCTGCTCTGCCGAAAAGAAAGATGGAGTTGAGTCGCTGGTAGGAAAGTGGATGCACCTCGAATCATGTCAGGCAGCCACACAGCCTATATTTTTTTAATTTTAATTTTTTTTCACACCGCTTAAATATCACCTGAGTTCTCTTACATGAGAAACCCAAAATACAAATAAAGAGGAAAACATTTCTTATGGGGCCAAGAATCAAACTCAGGACATTGAACTTGGCAGACCCTTGTGTCACTGAGCTATAGCCCCAGCCCTAGTAAAGAGTAAAACAAAAGATGTATAATAGGAGGGAAGGAGACAGATGTTTCTCAAATAGGAAAGGGATCACAAGCAGAGCAAAGAGGTTGGGCACGGAGAGGGAAGGGAAGGGAAAGAAGATGAAAAAGGAATTAAGATGTGTTATGTACACATAATGACACATGCAAGGAATAAAAATGCTGTACAGTATACTAGGAGGAAAGAAAAAACTAAGACTCTATACCACACACACACACACACACACACACACACACACACACACACACACCCCTTAAATGTGTGGTCCTGACATTTTGCTCCTTTTTGGCTTGGTAAAGACACCTGCAGCCATCAGATTCTCCTCTGTCTCCTCCAAGCACTGTTTCCTGAGGTTATTTAGGACCAGGAGCGCTACAAACCTAAGCACATGTTCTTCAGTTCCTCCAGTAGCGCTTTATTCACCCTGGCTGGAGTCTGTGACAGTAGCCTATCTGGGCTTCCACCAACTGTAAAATACAGTGAAATAAGCAGTAATGGACTACTCAGCAGCACAAAAACAGAAGAGGGCGCCACAAAAATCGAGGAGACGCTGCTCTGTCAAAAATCAAACTGAGCTTTGCCTCTGTAGAGGAAGATATAAAGGACTATACATTACAAGAGAATCTATAAAAATGAAGATAACGCTAGGTCTGCGTACATACAACCTTGCGTTTGTGCTTAATAAAAATGAGATGGAATGTGAATGCTTCCTTCCTTTTCCCCTTTCTTTCTCCCCATGCTGCAAACAGGAAAGGCTGACATACACTTACTCCTTAAAGCGCAAAGTTCCTTAAAGCAGAACATTTTTTGAGTGAGTAAGTCTCTACCCAATCCCCCAGGTCTGTGTTTGCCACTTAGGAGGAAAATGGTCCCCTTGTGACCTACTTAGGGCTCTGTGCCTGGCACAGGATAGGTAATGCAGATCCAAGGTAGTGGTGGCCTACGGCTGGGAGACACTGTCAAGGCAAGATCCCATCATACTGCTAGAAAGCTTAGATAAAAGAAATAAGGAGAAACCACAGGTTCTCTCCCTGGCATCTTCAGGAATTGTATTCCCCACCCCCCACCCCCGGTACCCATTCCTTCCATTATTTCTGCCTCAACTCACATATCAGAGAATACTTTCTGAGCCTGTCCAACCATTTATATTTAACACAACTATCTATTAGTCTTGTTTTTGCTTTTTATTTTTTATTCACTTGAATGAGAAAAAAGATAAAATAACAATGGAACAGTTTCAGAACAGGTCGATAGGACTGTCTTAGTTTTAATTTGCCCATTGAATCACTTTTTTCTCCTTAAAATCCTTCCTGCTCAGGCTCCACACAAGCTAAGAAGGAACAGAATAAGTATAATTCTTGTGATACATCGTTGCTATGTAAAAATGAAACCAGGTGTGAGAGAAGTTGGAAAAAGTAAGATTTTTTTTGAATTTTAATTTTTATTATTTTTAATAAGAGATAACAATACAAGAGTTTCAAAACATGTTGGTAGCACATTTGCAATAGTTGAGACACTGCATTATTGTTGTCCTCACAAATGTTATACAGAATGTAAGAAAATTAAGTTCTGTGCTTCTGGAAAAAATAGAAGTTGCAGAGAAATAGCATGGGCTATAAAAAGTATGCTCAGGGCTGGGGAGACGGCTTGGAGGTCTCAATGCCTGCTCAGCAAGCACAAGGACCCAGTCTGATCCCTGGTTATCATATGTCATGTGGCCCTGGAGCCCTGGGCATGCTGTGTTGGCCAATGAAACCAGGTGTGGCAGTGCACACCTGTAACTCCAGTGCTTAGGGGACTGAGACAGGAGGATCACTATCAATCTGAGCTGCATAGTGAGACCCTGTACAGAATAAACAAATAAATAAATAAATAAATAAATAAATAAATAAATAAATAAATAATTTTTAAAAATAAAGTAAGCTGGGCAGAACTTGGCCCCTTAAAAGTAATCTTGCAATAGACAGCATAGGTAACTGATAGTTACATAGTGGTTGTGGTATTAACTAGAGAAAAGGATTCATTTTTATTAAATTCTAGCCTAGAACATTTTTTATTCCAATTTGGTGATATCAGTATAAGAAAGAGGTAGGAAGTCAGGGAGAATAAAAACATACATTAACAGAGTTACTGTCGGCGAAACGAAATAAAATATGAGTGCAATGTTTTCTGAGGCTGACAAATTCTGAGTCAATTATCAGCCGCCTCACAAAGATCTGGAATTTTGAAGGCAGGATCACAGTTTATTTGTCATCATTATCCCCAGCATCTAGTTTAAAACCTGGGAAATGGTAAAGTCTATAAATATGAAGAATGTTACAGTCTTCCTGAAGTATCTGTCACTGGGTCCAAACGTTTTGCATGTAACCTCTACATGATTTCCTATATTTCAAAAATTATCTCAGATGACTTATAACACCTAATACAATGTAAACATTAAAGTATAGTGTATGTTTGGGGGGAATGAAAGCAAAACTATGGATTTTCAGTAAAGACACAATTTAAAAAATATTTTGGGTCCATGGTTAGTTGAATCCGTACATGTGGAACTCAGAGCTACAGAGGACTGATTGCATTTGAAGGCCAAAATGTGTATCAGAGAGCCAATGGTTTTAGGAATTGTTTTACGAGGCAATCAATAACAAATAAAATAGTTAAAGGAGACATTTATTGCTTTGAGACAGTTAATAAATGTATCGAGACTTCCTCATGGGAAAATTAAGTATTGTTACATTAGAAAACATAAAAATAAGTTAAGTTCAAAAACAATGGTATCATAGTAAGCGTTTAGAGATTGATTTGTTAATCTTCATTTTTTTACTTTTCAAAGTGAATAAAAATAGCAAAAAGAACATTAGAAAAGATACAGAATTTCACTAGACAAAATAATAGGGATTCAACAATGGTTGTTATATTGCATAATGTTGTCTTGAAATTTGTTGTTTAGATTATAAGATATAACCATGCAAAATTAGTTTAAAAAGTTAAAAGGAATTAAAAAGAAAAGAAAAGTAATTTAGGCATTAACTGCTCCTTTCAATAGACCAGAAAAAAACCTATCATATATATATACATATATATATATATATATATATATATATATATAACTTTTTCCCTTTCATATTTCTTTTTTTGTCCTTTTCCTCATCCCAGTTGTTCCTTCCCTTTGAAGATTCTTTCCCTTTCATAATATCTACTGTACCTTCCATATTTTATTTAATTTTTAAGTGCTTACACGAGTGAGATACTAAGGTGTTTGCACATGTGGGTCTGATTTATTTCACTTATGAGGACGGTCTCCAGTTGCATCCATTTACCTATAAAAGTTTTGACTATATCTTTCTTTATAGCTGAATAATCTTCTGTTGTGTACAAAATACCTTATCTTTTTTATCTATTCCAAGTTAATGGGCATGTGACTTATTTCCAAGATTTAGCTATGACAAATTGCACTGCTATAGATATGCGTGCACATATATTGCTGGTGTATGTTGTTTCCTTTCTTTTGGAAAAATACCCAGGAGGGGACTTGCTGGCTTGAATGGGACGGCCAACCCTAGCTTTTTGAGGCACCTCCACAATGACTGTCATAGTGGATGCACCAGTCTGCACTCTCAGCAACAGAGGAGAAAGGATCCTTTTTCCCCACAGCCCCTCCAGCATTTGTTATTGGCTGACTTGTTGATGATAGCTGTTCTTTCTAGGACGAGACAGAATCTCAGTGTTGTTTCAATTTATGTCTCTTGAATGACCAGTGATGCTGAACACTGTTTAAATATATTTACTTGTCATTTATATTTCTTCATCTAAGAAGTGTGTATTTATATCAGGTGCCCATTTTTGGATTGGGTTCTTTCATTTTGGAGGCTTGCTTTTTAAAAAATTATTTATATATTCTAGATAGAAGTCCTTTGTCTGAGGGGCAGCCAGCTAAATTTTTTTCTCAATTTGTGGATTTCCTTTTTACCTGTTGATTCCTTTTGATGTGCAAAAACTTTTCAATAAGATCTCAGTGTTGATCCTTTGAAGCAAAGCTCGTGCAGTTTTATTTTACTTTATGAGCTCTACATATTTCTATGTCTTCAAGATTTCTCTATATTTTCTCCTTCAGTAGCTTTAGTGTTTCTGTTTAAATATTTATATCTTTGATCCATTTTGGCTTTAGTTTAGTGCATGGTGATAGATATGGGCTTGGTTTTAGTTTCTGGCATGCGGAGAGCCAGCTTTTCCAGCACTATTTCTTGAACAAGCTATCTTTCTTCCAGTGAGCATGTTTGACATCTTTGTCAAAGAAAGGGTGGGTGAGTGTGTTTAGAGATATGTCTGCATCTTCTATTCTGTTCCATTGGCCCTTGGGCCTGTTTTTTTTTTTTTTTTTTTTTTTTTTTTTGCCAGTGCCTTTTTTTTTTGGCCAGTGCCATTTTTATCACAATAGGTTTGTAGTATAAGTCAAGGATTGTAGTACCTCCTGCCTTTTCTTTGTTGCCTAAGATTGTATTTGCTATTCTGGGTCTTTTTTGGTTCCAGATGAATTCTAGGAATGTGGTGTACTAATCATATTTTAATTGGGATTGCATTGAATCTGTATACCAATTTTGGTAGTATGGCCATTTTCACAATGTTAGTTCTTTCCATCCCTGACCAAGGAATATTTTTCTATTTTCTGAAATCTTTTTCATTTTCTTTTTTCAGAGTACTATAGTTTTTGCTCTATAAATATTTTACCTCCTTTGTGAGATTGATTCCTGTGTATTTCATTTTAGGGAGTGTTATTGTGAAACATGTGGTTCCTATAATTTCTCTCACAGCTGTCTGTGTATTGACATTATTGAAGTTCTCAAATTTCACCTGAGTTCAGCAGTTATAATGCTGGGGAGCAAAGTGCAGGCCAGTATGATTTCTGTGACAGGGTAGGGGGTAGACTCACGAAAACTTCCTGCGTCAGGGGTTCAGCATGGCTTCCATGGTGGTGAGGGGAGTCTGAGTTGCAGCTCAGCAAGGCTCCCACAGCGATGAAGGGCCAAACTCAGCAAGGCTCTCGTGATCATGGGGTTCAGGGTAGGGCTCACCAGGGCCAGCTTGCCTTCTACAAAGGCAGTAGTGGGGCTATTCTTTAGAATATAGTATTATTTTATAGTTTGAAGCAATGAAAGATATGTCTCAGAAATTATGGAAATGAAATAGTTCTAGGTCCACAGTAATAAGCATGATGAAGAACTTATATATTATGTGCTAGAATATAGCAGGGGGTCCTTAAATGTAGCATTATACTTTTATGAGCCACGAGGACTGCACCTTCCGAGGCCTTATCTTCTTGTTTTCTTGGGCTGTCCTTTCAAAGCTAAGTTCTAAATGATTGCTTGGACAAAATACTGGGGGAACTAAAGAGCTATTCAAACTAAGTTATCTAAGTACTCATAAAAATGTCAAATGGCTATTTCACTTGTTTTATCACTAGCTTCCCTAATCTGCAACCAAATAAAGAGCAAAAGCAGCTTTTAGCCTCAGCTAATTCAAACTTTCAGGCTTAGCATACATATTTACAATGAAGAATAAATGTCTTTCAAAGAGTGAAAGAATGCGTAAATCCAAGAACTTGATTTTAAGGATAGAATCTCGGGCTAATGCAGCCCTTACTCCAAACCTATTTTTCAGGCTCTAGATAAAGTTTGGCAATTACATGCCAAAATAATTTTTTCAGTGGCAGTTGGTAAATTAATTGAAACCTATTAGCAAACCCATATTAAATTTCTGTAATGCCTTGGAGCAAGACATAGGACAAAAGAAAAGCAAAACACTCATAGTAAACAAACACATACATATCATAAGTAGCCACGGCATGTAAGCACAGAAAGGGCCAGGGAGCACGTAAAAGGGCTCCGATGAAGTCCAGCAACTCTGCCATCTGGATTTCATGAGAGAACTTCCCAGGATACCTCCTCCTCCTTCTCCTCCTCTTCCTCCTCCTCCTCCTCCTCCTCCTCCTCCTCCTCCTCTTCTT